>VUQI01002207.1:12885-29922 GCA_015106735.1 Paratilapia polleni | reverse complement strand
TATGCTTTAATTCACTATTCTCTGTTTTATGTTTGCAATTAGGCATATCTGCTACACAGCAGGATTTTAATTAATGCCTTTCCCTGATGCCTTCTCTGTGAGAGAAGGTGCTTTGTGGGCTCAAATCAAGGAAATGTCATTGTTAGTGGGGAAGTAACTACAAAGATTTGCGTGTCAAAAATATGGAGAAATATGACTTATACAATGGTATCCCTGCTGAGTTTAAACTTGTTTAGGTTAATCTTCTGTAGATGTTTTATTTTGGCTAGGCAGTTTAGGAATAGAAGGTATGGCATGAAAAAAACAAACAACTTCTTGTTTTGGTAACTCAAATTCAGCTTAAGTCATGTGATAGACTGATGACCTGTCCAGGGTGTACCCTGCCTCTCGCCCTATGACAGCTGGGATAGGCTCCAGCACCCTGAGATCCTGAATTGGACAAGAAGTTAAGAAAATGAATGGATGAATAGATGGAGTTCAGTTTAAGTACACTACCTTTTAAACTTAACTACTTGTCCTGCACATAACCCAAATATAGCACACACTATTTGTTTGCTGCTTGTAAAAATGGTCTAATGCAGACACCTGGCAGACAGTGGATGACATAGCAGCAGCAATACAAAGTAACAAATAAAGGAAGTTAAAGACAGAGTCAGAGGTATAGCATATGTGCACTTAATGCTACTCCAGTAAATATTTTTAACCACCTCACACCTGAGATCTGACACTAAATCAGACAGAGCTGCAGGGAGACCCCTGGCTTGATGACTGACCGCTGTAGCATTAAAGGTGTGGTACCTGTTAGCCTGCAGGTCCATGTGGCCTACTAATCTAACCTTATCCACCTGCTGAGAGATAGACAGAGAAGGCAAGGAGAGAAGAGAAGGACAAGAATGTTATTGTGAGGGATGATGGTGTTGGACGTGAAAGGGGACAAGTGTCTGGAGGCTTCCTAACTTCCCCCCCTGCGCTCCTCTCCTCCCTCAATCTCCTCTATGGCTTCAAAGGATGAGTGACAGGTTTCTCTGCTATCATTGCCTTCACTTCTGAGCTGCCTTAGAGCACTGTGACCAGGCAGGGGGCTCAGAGCTCAGCTTTTGTTACTCATTTCCCTCCTCTGCTATTTCTTTGCTCTTTTTCCATCTCTCTCTCTCCCCATCTCTCTCTGCTGTTCTGTCTCCATCTTTAAGTCATGAGGTTGTCTAAAATACCTGCAGGCTTGTGGCCAGTTCAATATCGAGAACATTTGTGACCTCTTGACTTCTAATGTCTCACTCAGTTTCTCTCATTTACTTTTTCTCCTCCTGTTCTGAGATTTCACTCCCCCTTTTATTTTATGCTGTAATCCTTTCTGCCACAGCTGGGACTCTGCATTTTATATGTTGTCTCCCATTCACTCACCCTCTCTTCAATTCTCTTTACATGTGTTTAAACTGAAGATCCTTCACACACTCTGCTGTCAAATGTGACTGGAAATAAGTAGACTTGGAGACTTTTTTTGTGTCATTGCTCCCTGCGAAGCCTGCTGAAATATGGTTACTGATGGTGTCTATTTTTGCAGGTAATATAGAAAAATAGATCAGCGCGTTATGCTATAATCTGTGTAGAAGTGGGCAGGAAGGATCTAGTGGGCAGAAACGCTTTGCTTCTTCTGTGCAATTGCGATCAGCTGCTCCATCTCATATGCTTATGTCTTGCTTCATATCTTTGTCCATCAATTTTTCACTTTTGCCATTTTCCCTTGCAATATGCGTCATTCAGTCTGTCTTATTAGGAGCCATAGCAGGGTATTAGATCAGGGTAGAGCTCTCCTGCCCTACCTCATTAGTGCAGACAAAATTCCCAGCTGAGGAAAGCCCATATGCACATTTCTCATTCAAACCTATTATTTCTCCTCAAGTTTTTTCTTTGTTACTTCATTTTGTCTGCAGTGATACAAGCTGCTGTTCCTGCACCTTCTGTTGCAGCTGCTATCTGGGCCACAAGAACCTCACAGAGGCAACAGCATAATTTGAGGGCATATCACCACCTGTGTGTCTATTAGTGGTGCAACCTGATGGCAGTGCACCCCATTATATTTTGTGACCAGAGGCCACTGTGTGAGAGTTAAAAGGCTTTGGGAACCATTAATGAAGTCAACATGGCCCCCGAAGAAGTGAGGGCACCATATCAGCCTATTGTATCAAATCAAGCCTTTCAGCTGACACAGCATTGTACAAAACCAGAGCTACAGATGCAGTTCATTAGGATGAGTGTAGCTCACAAACTGATTCAGCAGGTTGGATAGTAAACTGTATAAGAAGACAAATATACTCAGGGGTCTGACGTTTAAGTGTGACATGAAGGGAAAGGCTGTATGTGTGTGTTTGTCCACACCTTGAGAATTGCAGGGCCCAGGACACTCAACATGATGAGCAAAGCAAAAGGTGGCTAGCTTGATGTTAGAGAAGCAGCGGGAAAATGAACAAGGGGCGAAAGTCGAGGAGGAAAAAAATGGAAATAAATAGCCATCTTTTCCGTCTTTCTGCAAGCAAGTTAAATGCATTTCCCTTAATATATTTTATCTATTTTCATTCTTATCTTGTCTAATATGCTGGTCTGCCACCAAAACAGCTTTGACCTGCTATTTAAGACCTGACTCTACAAGATATCTGAATATATTAGCAGCAGATCACTGAAGTACTGTATGTTGCATGAACCAGCACAGATCTGACTTCTTCCAGCAAGAAGGGAGAAGAACATGTGTATGCATCTGATCCAATACACAGTCCTGCTGATAGTTTTCAACTATAGCACTAACTCGACAGGTGCTTATGGACTATGAAAGACAGCAAAACATCGACAAAGGCTGGGAAGTTTAAAATGAAAATAAAGTGATGATGTTCCCAAAAATAAATAATTAACAAGTGCAATATGCAGGAAAAAAATAATATTAAATCTATATTTGGCGTAACCACTCTTTGCCTTTAAAATAGATATAATTTTCCTCGTTATGCTTGACCACAGTTTTGTAAATTACTTGCAGGGATTATGGTGAACTTGTGACATTTCCACTGTGAATTTAGACCATCTCAGTTGATATTTTCTCTTTATGTAATTCCAAACTCAGTAGTGTTGAGAATATAGCTCTATAAGGACCATAGCATCTTTTTCAGAATTGTTTATGACTGTGGTTGTATGTGTGGAGAGGCCACCCTGCTGCAGGATGAATTTGGGACCTATCCAACACCTCTCTAATGGTACTGAAGCACGAATAAGAGTTTAAACATCTTAAGGGCAAAAACTTTTAGAAAAAAGAAGAAAGTGTATTTAACACTTGGATTTGGTGAGTAACCATGTAAACATAACTTTATTTGTTTTTAAAAATCTCCAGAGGGCACTTTTAACTGAATTTTTATCAATCAACTAAATCCTCTTTCCTTCACTGCCACTCACCAATTTGTCTAACCACTCAGGATAATGTTTGTTAGATCTTACACAAAACACAAAACAGCTGTATATTTCTCTTTGGGATGAATATGAGGTTGGTAGTCTGTCCAGTGACAGACTTTGATCAGCATTCAAAGGATCACTTGCAAACACCCCCTCTGTGACCTTTATGCATCTCTTAGCGAGGGGTAACAGTGGCAGAGTGTAGTCTTTTCTTGACCGGAACATGCTTGCTTCTATAAATGTCAATCAGCAGCATATCCAACAAGGGTGGAGAAGGGTCAGGTCCCCAAAAAGATGTCTGGGTCTGATAATGGCCTAATGACAGGCTCTGATCAACTTTAGCCAAGGTGAAAGGATGACTTTGAGAACTCTTCTGCCATTCTTTACCAGACCATGCTTTGTTTTAGTGGTTTTCTATCTCTTTTTTACTGCTTATCAGTCTGTCCTCTTTTCTCTGGTCAATACTTATTTTCAGCTTGTTTACCAGGACAAATAGAGCAGTTCATTGACTTCAAGAGTGTGATTGGTGTCCTGGGAGATAAGCACAAATATATAAATACACACAAACTTACACCAATACAAGTGCAAAGAAAATACCAAGACAAGCTAAACAATGCTGAACTTTTAACTATTTGACTACTAATGTGGTAAATAAAGTGTAGAGAAAAAGGCAGTGTGTGTGTGTTGTGTGCGTATGCAGGTGTGTGAATAATAGATGGGGAGCTGAGAGCCAGACGCTGTCTGAGAGCAGACTTCACCCTGGATCCTGTTACCACACACTGCCATCAGAATAACTCTAGAGACATAGGCATACTCTTACACACACACACACACACACACGCGCGCGCGCGCGCACACACACACACACACGCGCGCGCACACACACACACACCTAAAGTTCAAGCACTAAATACGTGCACAGTGTTGTGCCCACACAATCACATATACCAGAATGCAAAAAGGTCATCTTAACACTATCTCTGTCTTGAGTCTTTGGCCAGGTATAATCACAGAGCTGAGTAATGTGACCTTGCAACAGAAAGTTTAAATCTTCTTTTTAAAAACATGTGAAGGTGATGACAGAAACTGTTTTTAAGGATTTTCCTGAAACAAATGGTATTCTACTTGTGTGGTGATGACTGAGTAAAATCACACATACACACAGATTAAATTTATGGATAACTGACTTCAGCTGAAGACCACTCATATTCATGAATTCATAAATTATCAATGCTTTTACCTTTCAGACCTGAGCAGATCTGTGTGTGTATGTAAGCGTGCACCAACATGTGGACTGGAAGCATTCATTGCCTACCATTCAGTTCGATGTTGTGGTGATTTATGTTCCTACCAAAATTTCTAATTAAATAGGGAAGCACCTCACAACCAATTCCTCAGAGATAAGCAGGTGCGAATTTCTGTGTTCCCTCCTTACTGTCTACGCAAGTGTGTTTGTGCGCATATATTTGTGCAGTGCCTTGTTTTCAGCCCCAAGGGCACTTCCTTTTTCTTTCTCATCTCTCCTCTTTGCCTTTATTCCTTTATTAAACAGACTGGCACACTCCCTCTATTATACCTGTTTTCCCACTGAAGTGAAAAATTGCATTGCTGGTCTAGCAGAGAGAGAGGGAGACAGAGAGGCAGACAGTGAGAAAATGAGAAACAAGGAGGAGGACGGAGAGCGCGAGGAATAACACTGCACTAAACCCTTGAGGCATGTGTTGATTCACCAACTGCTATAATAATGGAAACGTTGGAGGAAAGAGAATGAAAAAGAGCAAGGAGACTAAAGGCCAATGTCCACTGAAAATGGCTTGGATGCAGTCCATGACGCCTGTGTATGTGTCTGGCAGTTTTAACAGTTTTCTTGTCAACCAGCCGCACAGGGCCTGCATAAGCAAAGGCTCATGATAATGGGCAACAAGTGTGCATTTCACATACTATATGTAGGAATCTGCATACATCATTGGATCAAAACTATTATTAGTGCAGCTTTTGTTAAAACAAGAATGCAGCTCTCCTGTGGCCATACATGCCATATGAACGATCACAACCATGTGCTCTTTTTGCTTATACTAGTTAGTCATGTGGAGCTAATAATGCCTGGTTAAAGCATGCTAAAAAGCTGTAATGTTAAATTTTCCTTTTTAGAAGAAAAACAAGGATTTTGTTACACCCCTAAAAAGTATACTTTATGTATAATGAATTAAGTGCAATAACAAAAGCAAAACAAAACACAGCTCGCATAAAATTAGCCTGTTGTGCTGTTTTAACTTGGTAACTATGCATACAAATGTGATACTTAAAACCCTTCTACACATAGGTGATTGAAAATGAAGCATGACCATGGAGAACTCCCTCTTTTGTAATTATTTGAGAACAATGTTTTCTTTTCTGTTTCCTTGACAATGCAAATACTTATGAGCGCAAGCATGAATACAAGAGTCTGACTTTGCTATGAAAGCCTTCCCCTTCATAACGAAAATGTCCATTAAAAGATCAATGTGGGGAGACAGACCAGATATACTGTACTCACCCCAAAGAAACAGGTCAGTTGCTTAAGGTCACTTGTATTTTATTTTCTCCTGTCCCTGTCTTATTCTCACTCCAAACATCCACCGGAGGCGAGCACATTAATCACAACACAACACAATTTCATTTCTATGTCTCCCCATATGGGGTACAATACCTCACCCTGAATTATGTCTGACATACTAGAAATATAACATTAGGCTGACACCCTACTTTAACTTTAATACAGTAACAGGGATGCTGGAGGGCTTGTGGCAAAAAAACAAAAACAACAACAAAAAAACATTATTTATTACTTTGTGTGACACTTATTACTTGGTGGTGCGGCAACTGCTTTATGTTGTGATTTAAGCTAAACAATGTATTCCATCTATTCCTGACCTGGTCATGCATTGCTTCTGAAAGCATATCCCCTATCTTATAATGAAGACATCCCATCTACTGTATATTCCACCCCTTACTCTGCCTCTGCAGGAGGGTTTTCTTTTTTTTTTTCTAAAATTAGCACTGATTTATCAAGGGAGCACATTAGAGTTTCACGCCCATGCATTATGCGATAGTATAAAAGCAGTGTATTGTGCATGATAATAGAGGCTTCACAGTGGGAGTCAAATAACTTCACCCAATAAATAAATGAGCATGCTGTTTCAGGATGGTTGGTTATCTAATCACAAAGACAAGGGAATAGATAAAAAAGCATGCAAGCATGTTCAAATAAAACCATGCTTTAACAAATGTGTTACGCATAAGCATGTGTATGTGGGAGACTGTGGGTGATTACACAGACAAAATGGAAATAAACATATTAGCTACTGTAGTGTGAAAGATAATGAACATAAACACTGTGTCATGCAGTTTCACCATGATCATTGAAGTTGTGCTCTTATATTAGACATTTGGCCTGTTTTTGGACCTTGCCTTTTTGGCCTGCATTATTAGCTCTTGCTGACTGGTCATACATGTATAACTACTCCACACCTGAACTAAAGATTTGGATTTTGGACTTTACTCTGCCTTGGTGTTCCCTGGTGCCTATTTGGGTCCGCCTCCTGTGGTTTTATCACAATAGCAATTGCATTCTGATGGCATCCCTAATATAGCATTTGCTATATTATGTTTTTGGTATCCATTCACAAATGTTATTTTCATTTTGTAGGTGCCCTCTGCTGTCTAACCAATTAGTCATGTCATATGGGTGCTTGGTTAGGACCCTTGGTGTCACATCGTAAACCTAACCAAACAGCAGTAAAAGCAAACAGGACACTGGCCTCGTTCTTAAGGTTCAGTCTTGTAATTTTCACCAATTCACCTGCCTACTTATGTATTCCTTGAAACAACAATAAATATCCGTTTGAATTTCATAATAGCCAAACTAATGGTTATAATCACCTAACAGATAATGTTTATAGTTTGGAAATCCATTATGGAATGGACTGGAATTTATATAGCAATCTTCTATTCGTACTGACCACTCAACATGCTTTAGACTACTACCCACATTTAACCATACATTCATACAGCATTTTATCTATCTCACATATACGGCCAATTTAGAAGCATCAATTAATCTAACATGCATGTCTCTGGGCTGTGGGAGGAAGCTACACAGGCACAGGGAGAATATGCAAACTCAACACAGAAAGGCCCCAGCGTTTAAACCCAGAACCTTCTTGGTGTGCTAACCACTGCATCGACTTGGCATTCAGTTGAACTGGATTCAATTCAATTTTATTTTATTTATGAGATGCCAAGCAGGACAGGTACTTGAGCTGCCATAACCAGGGACCTTCTTGCTGTGAGGCAACAGCAAGAAGTGCTAACCACTGCACCACCTTGACACATCACTAAACAACTGGTAAATATAAACAGTAATAGAACTACTAACTAAAGATTGAGAAGTTATCAATTATAAATTTAAAATAAATAGATAAATGGATACAAATTTAGAAGTATACCCAGTGCAACTGAAACTTTGTTTGCAACAGCGTGATGCAACCCAATGCATGCAGAAAATTTAATTCTGGACTATAATTGTTTGGTATACTCTTCTGTATGTTTACTCTTAACACAGCTTATTTAAAGCATTGGGATAATGTGACTTGGTTGATATGAAAGTCATCACAAGTGCATCTAATAGTCAAAGTCATTCTCTGGCTTACGTCTCCCACTCTTCCTCATTGTCTCTACAGTCTCTTTGCCATCCTCTCTCCTCCTGTCCTCTCCACCTCTCAGTCTTGTTACACACATCCCTTTCTTCCCTGCCTACCTATTCTGCCCTTTTACAATGTGGTATATCAAGGTATGACAAGAAAACAGACAAACCATGTGCCACTGGCAGAGCAGAGCAGCAAGCCTGAATGACAGAAAATAAGAGACAAAGAGAAGAGATTGAGAGGAGCTGAGACACATCACCTGCAGAATGTTAGATAAAGATGGGTGTAAGCTGCACTAAAACTTGAAGAGAGATAAAAGTTAATTCTTTCTCGGGGAGAGACAGAGTGAGGGAGGAATCTAAGAGGATATTTGGTGAATGGGGCCTGTCAGCTTGCATTGCGCAGAAATCCTCTTATACCTCAAAATTTCAATTAGGTGGGGAAGCGTTTCGGTGCGGTGCGCTTCTCTCATTCTGCGCAGGAAGTACAAGGTGCATGAGGAGGGATTTGTCACAGCAGCGACAGGCCTTCTCCACCTACATTACGATTCAAAGACACACACACACACAAAGAGTGCTCCCCCCTCCAAATGCCAAAGCCATTTCGAGTGACAACAGTGGTACACTTGATGCTACTTCAGTGTTCAGTGAGCAGTGTTGCAATTGAGTTTGTTCCACTGAAGAGGATCTGAAATTTAAACTCCACAGGTTTGTGTTGGGCTTCTGTCATCTGTATGACAGCTACAATTACACTTTGTGTCAACCTCTCTAAATGACACTGACTTAGAGTAATTACAATGCCAAATGTAACAGCCCATTTTCATGGTCTGTTTTCATTTAATTCACACCTTAGTGTTTTGCTTTCCTTTTGCATTGTCTGTCGCCATCTCCCTTAAAGCTTTGCACAGATAGATCTAGACTTAAAAAGTAGCTCTTTCACAAATTAGAGGTTAAAAAAAAGAGTTATTTCATTATTTGCAGTATATTTATGAAATAATTAAGGAAACTTTAGACTTCCTATTACCAATGTCAGATTTTTTTTATTTCTTTCTTTTTTGTTCACATATTGTGAATCAAAAATATAAAATAAATATGAATATCTATGTCACTTGTAATGCAAACTGTTGGAAGGCGTACTTGTGGAAATTTCTAAACACATGCAGAACAACTGAAGTCTTCTTTGGAGACTTACTTCCTTCAGAATGAGTGCTGCAACTACAGTTTTCTGAATAATCCACGAAGGCTGTAGAAAATGATACCACTTCTTCTGATTACCGCAAATTACCACAGGATGTAGAAAGAAAAAATGAAAAAAAAGTACCTAGAAATGAACTTAACAAAGATGTAATCTTGCAACCTATTGTGAAGCAGTTAGGATGAGGATTAGCACCTCCAAGTCTGAGGGCATGATTGTTAGCCAGAGAAGGGTGGAGTGCCCACTCCAGGTTTGGAACGAGTTGCTTCCCCAAGTGGAGTAGTTTAAAGTATCTTGGGGGTTGTTGTTGTGGTGAAGAGAGAGCTGAGAGTGAAGGCGAAGCTGGTCAATCTACATTCCTACCCTCACCTATGGTCACAAGCTGTGGATAGAGAATGAGACAGTGGATACAAGTGGCAGAAATGAGCTTCCTCCAAAGGGTGTCTGGGCTCTCCCTTAGAGACAGGGTGCTGCTACTCCTCCTACACCAGTTGAGGTGGTCCTGGCATCTGAACAGAATACCTCTTGGGCACCTTCTAGGTGAGTTGTTTTGCGCATGTCCTACTGGGAGGAGGCCCCAAGGCAGAGCCCTTGGTGCCCTCCCGGAAAACCTGGAAGAGGTGACTCAGGGGGTGGATGGATGGATGGTAATAGTCTTATATATGCAACTTTATTTTAACTGTTTTCTATTTTTGCTTTTTATTTGTATCATCTCCTTACAAAAAATTTATTAAACTTGTTTTTGTCCTGGATCAAAACGGCCTTTTGGGAAGCGATTATGCACATAAGTGCAACTGGTCCACGTTTAGTTTAGGCAAGGCAAAGAAGACTGTGTTCTATTACTTAACAGAAGTCTTTGTGTTTACCTGTAATTTCTGCTCAGTTGATTAATACAACCCCACTTTAAAAAAAATGCTTAAACATTTTTCATTACTATTTTGGTAATTTTCCTTAGGGGGACAGCAAAAACGCCTTTGACACCAAAATGTTTTGTATGCAGGTTAAAAAAATAACACTGAATCTCTGTAACTGAATATGTAAGATAATTTTTGCAAAATGTTGCACCATCACAAGATTTTTTTTTTCCATTAACAAAACAGCATGAAGTTCAAAGAGGACTCGGATTCAAGTGTGCTCTATAATCAAAAGGAAATTTCTTTTTAAAAACTTCTTTTGGCTGTGATAAAACTTTACTCACCACAGCAACTGCCTTGAAACACGGGGGACAAAAAGCTTCACCAAAGCCTGACAGGTCAAGAAACATGAGCAGCCAGAAGATGAGCAATTACCAAGAATTTAAGAGGCAGTATCCTTAAGGGTAAAGCCAAATATGTTTTCATGGCTGCAAGGCAATACAAAAACCCCACTCATAATCACTATCATGATACTTATATTCCCTTTTCTAACATTTTCCTTCTCTTTTTGGTTCTACTTCCAGGCAGGTTTACTGCAGCCACCCTCTGTGTCCCTCATCCGCTCACTACCCTAACTCCCTCTCCTCCAAGCAATTTGCCCATTTTGCTATCTAACCCCTCAGCATTCTTGACAAACTATCCATCTTGTTAACTCTGAGTCCCACACTTCCACAAACCCTCTCTCACCAAATCTTTTGCCCCCTATTTCTCTGTCTATCTAGCCCTTCTGGTCCTTTCTTTCCCTAAACTCTATCCTGTTGCTCTGTTCTCTCACCTTTCCTCCTGCTTTACTCTATTCCCAGCCTCCCAGCTGGCTTTCATCTTCCCCAGGTTAGATTACTGTAAGGCACTGCCTGTCTGCCAGCATTCCTGAAAGCTTTTCATCTCTGCTCTGATTCATCTGGGGAGACAGAGAGAGAATGAAGAAGAGAGTGAGCAAAATAGGGATAGAGAGATCTGCAGAGGATGCTAGGATAGACAGAGGAACAGTGATGAAGGGAGAGTATAAGCCAAAGAGAAAGATAGAAGGCTGTGTTTTGTTGCGGCTATGGATTTCAGAGCCTTCAGTGGTTAACCTGCACTGCACACTGCACCGTGGGCTGATGGGAAATTTCCCTGCTGGTCTCTTGGCTGTCTGTGAAACGCCCACTCAGAGCTGAGAGCACACCTCACTGGGGACACACAAATATGCTCACCCATATATGCACACACACTGGCTAAAGCAACATGCAAAGGAATCCTTTTACACACAGAAAATGTATACAAAACATTGTCATCTGAACAAACACTACAAGAAAATTCAAATAACAAGAGTTAAAATAACAAGAGAATTCTGCATAGAAATTAAATAGGAGACCCAAAAAAGATCACTGTGAGGTATAGTCAGTGTTTATTCCTGCTCAGTTTTGAGACACACACCCTTCCCAGCAAGCAGATCAACAAATCTACAATCTACCAAATGAATTCTTGTTATGTTTTCTGCATTTTATTTGAAGGCTGAACAGCTCTAGCAGCATGATAATACACCTGGAGATGTGTTTATGGTGTAACTGAGTCAGACAGCCACCACTCATCTCTACATAGCACTCTGAAATTTACTCAGCCTTGAGAGTAGGAATGCATGAGATGCAAATGCAACAGAAAACGTGCCCAAGTGTGTGCGTGTGTGTGTTCTGCCCACATACATGCACTGACAGCTTACAAACAGCAGTACAGGTTTAATTACAGAGGGCCCTCCAGCTGTTTATTGCTCTGCTTCAGTGTGTTTGTGCATTCCCTGTATATGTTTTTGTGCAAATGTGTGAGCATGTGTTGCTGGGAAAATGGGGAGACTGTGTCAGTGGACGAGTATCCAGCTGTAACTACACTGGAATATATTTACATTTATGTACAACAACTGCAAGGCTTGGACGGAGGGAAAACAGGATTTATACTGCTGTGCGCATCTCTGTTGAACTATGTAATAGAGTGTATGTGTGTTTTTCTGTGTAAAAAATAGCATGTGAAGCATGTGAACAGCAAATGCAAAATAGCCAAATGCCTACCAATTTTTCTTTAAAAGTTCTGGTTAATCTGTTGATTTCTTTTATTATGTTTCCTTAATGTCCAATCAATTTATCATGAAGCACCAATTGAATCCAGAAACTGTTCTATCTCACCATCACTACAAAACCAAATATAAGCACACAAACAGCAAATATTCACATTTGAAAAGCTTCAGTCTTTGGGAGAAACTAACAATCCTTCAAATTGAAATTACAGATAGACAAAAGTTCTGGGCCACCAACACATTACAGGAGTGTATTCAGTCAACAGAGTGTTGGCAACTTTTACGCACCAGCACTCGGCGACCCCACTGTTTATGTGGTCTGCCGATTTGTGGCTGAGTTGCTGTGGTTCCTATACACTTCCACTTTGCAATAATATCGCTTACATTTGATCAAAGCTTAAGAGTTGTGGTCCAATACTTTTGTCCATATAGTGTATAATCAATACAGTAACATGTATCTAAAAATAAGTCTTTTAATTAAAAGCTAAAAGACTGTGATGCTTATTGCCCTCAATTGTCTACAGTTTACTCCGTAGACACCCTCAGTGTGCAGACTCAGAGATGACTTGAGGCAGATGCAGAAGCTCGGTGAATGATTTAATGAATTTAATTGACCAGCAGTCAGGAAAACTGTGTTTTTACAGCATTTGAAAAAACAAAATTGCAGAATTGTGAGATTTATTGTCATTATATTTTCTTGTTGGCTGAAACAAAATTAACATTATGCAAAAGAAGAACAATTATGCATTTATCCATGTGCTTGCTCTTGGAATTTTTTATTATGCAGTGTTGGAGAGAATTTCAAGTTCAAGTCCAAGCCTTCAACCTAACTTGCATTCTTCTTCAGACACACAGTCACAATGTCACATCTAAGTCTCTTTGTAGTAGGACCATAGTCTATGATGGGCCTGTGTGATGATACAGTGCTGTGAACTATTAGGGGCATCCCTGCATGTGATATTTATGGACCTGCCAGTCTTCTGGCCCTGCTCATAACTCCCACACCCTTTAATCTTACTGCTGTCATCTACTGTCATCGCCTTATGTCTGTGGCCTTGGCTAACTGCCAGCTGACACATAGCACTGTGTGTGTGCGTGAATGTGGTACTGTTAAAAACACCACTGTATAGTACAGTACTTAATGTCAATCAAATGTAGACCCAAAGTTACAGGAAATAAAACTAGTGCAGTGATACTAGTTACAATGAAGACTCCACTAGCCTCCAATAAATAAACAAACAAAATAAATAAATCAAAATCATAGTTTGTGCTCCCACTACTATTCCAGTATATAAGGGGAAACACATGTGGCATTAAAATAGTGAGATTAGCAATTTCTTTAAAAAATAATAAGAAGCCACCAGTCCAGAAAAAATGATATTTTTGCATAATAATTTCATTTAACATGTACAGTGTGTCATGGTAATTCTTTTAAATACAGCTAAGAAAGTGTGGCGCTTATTGCCCTGAATTATCTCCAGTTTTCCACACCCTCTGGGATTCAGAGATGACCTGAGGCAGAGGGGTGGGCTCAGTGAATTAATGAATGAAGTGATCAGCAGTCGTGCAAGTGGACTTTTAGTGCATTTGAAAAAACAAGGCAGGATCCTGGCTGCACACATGGACAATACAGACACAGACAAATATAAACATAACAAAGGCAGGAGCTGAGCCTTACTCTGTTGTGATGAGCATTTATCACAAAAGCCTTCCACAGTTCATTCTTGAGGCTGTGTGGAAAGCTCATTGTCCCCCAAGAGGTGGTGTGAAATTGCTGTGATCAGTCAAGTAAGTAATTAATCAAATGAAATCCATTATATTCCACAAAGTTAAAAAGTAGACAATGGCAAATTCTCATACAATACGGGCACATAATAATATGAAAAATGAACACATTTATTATTATTGTTATTATTATTATTACTGGCAAAATGATATACTATATCACATTGAGAAAAAAATTTTAAAAATAGGGGTGGTGGATGTTGTTTATATGTTAAAAATGGCTCATTTTAGCCTATTGCTAGGTGGTTGCTAGGCAACATGATAACATCATAATATGTGATATAGATTAAAAAAAACTTCAGTATCCTAAAATGTGCCTATGTGGCAAGTTTGGCTGCTCAACTCCTGGAGGAGTTCACGGACAAAGAAACAAACAAACAGACAGACATTTTGTGTATTATAGTGAGATTATTATCATTAAGAAGAAGGCGCGGAAGAAGAATTGTTGATGATGATGATGATGATGATGGGTATGAGTGATCAAGACACACATGTTCCCATTTTTAGTAATTAGTAATTCTTATTTACATGGTAAATGCAACAGCTGGGATTTTTGGTTCATTATTAGATAGATGCTCAAGCAGAAATCCAAAACTATCATATGCATAAAATCTCAGTCCACTTTATAACACATTAACATAATCCAAACACATCTTTGTCAGGGTCTCCTCAAAAAAGCAGCTAAAGGGCTGAACCTTCCTCCATAGCAGGTTAATTGCACAGTGTGGAGTGGAGGGGAGTGCTGCCTCAGTGGTTTAACTTTGGACACAGACAGATGGTTCTGCTTACCCTTTTCCTTCTTCACTCTTCTCCCTCTCACTCCCTTTCTAAGATGGGAGCAGACCATCATTATCTGTCAGGAAGTCTTCAGGTGGACTGGCTGAGTAAGCACATTGACTAACCTCATTCATTGTTCCTACACACTTTTCCCATTTTCTGGATGTGTAGAGTTACTGGAACTAATGCTGCCTAAATGGTGAAGCGAGGACCTGTAAAAGTGATGTGTATTTTATCAGCTGCATTATAAGCTGCTGACATTGGGTTGTTTAAACTGCAATCAATAAATGCAATTAATGACACAAGATACAGTACAATGCAGAATTTTTTGCTAGCTGCCATTGTGTGGTAAAAGTAAAAAGGGATTTTTATTGTCACTACTCAGCTACAGTAGCCTGTGTAACATCAGTCTTTGGGCAAATTCACAGCAGTGCAACTGAAAAACACAGCATACATATTGTTCAGATGTCTGTACTTAATAGAAAATTGATCTGATATTTAACAGCATGACACACAATTTGATGTTTACAAATCCACAATCACCCTCCATTAAAGGGCTGTATTTTGCTAAAGCACCTTCACAGGCACACTCAAGCAATTTCAAGACCCCCCTCCCCACAAACACACACAGTCCGAATCCATTTCCTTCACTCCTACCCCTAAACTGTCCCATGTAAGCCCTATCATTCCCATCTCCCAGGGGTTATATATTTTAGCAAGCTCAGTCATAGCCCTTAGCTTCTCATGATCTTTAAATGTGTGTATGTGTGTGTGTGTGTGTAAGGGTCTTAGGCCATGAGATGAGGGCTCCAGGAGGGGACTGGTAGAAGGATTAGCCTTCCTGTCCTCCTCCAGCTCTTTACCATTTTAATGAGGCAGGGCCAGAGGGTCTTTCTTCTGCCCCAGCCAACTGTGTCATAGTCTGGGCCTGGGGACAGAGTGCGGCTGCAGCGGTTCAGGGATGGTTCTGATACAGCATGGCCATTGTAAGGGGTAAATGGAGTGGGATATGCACTGATGAGAGGGAAACCAGAAGGGGTGTATGAGAGAGAAACAGACAGAGATGAAATATGTGAGAGCATGTGCACACAAACTTCTATGTGTGTTTTCTGGAATAAAAGAATAATTTAGGTCTTTCTATGGGCATACCTCCAAAGCTCCCGTGGTATGCACCCTGATAACACAGAGAGGGCCCATGTGGATTAACACTCAATTGAAAGGACTGTAATAACCTGCTGATATGATTATTATTACGTCTACCAGGGAAATACCTGACAATTTTCCTTTCAAAACTTCACAAGCAGACAAGAGTTAACTAAGAGAGGAAAAAAGGAGTGGTAATACTTCAGTTTGTATTTGCAACATCATGTTCACAACAGGCATAAAGCTAAGGCAGTAAAAGAACTGACACTGCACTGTGATGAGAATAAAAATAAAATAAAATAAATGTTTCTTTTTAAGTCTTTAAAATGCAGCACATGTCTATGCATTATGTAGCAGATACATTTAACCAATGATCAAAAAGGTTATTGACACAAAAGACTAGATTTATGGCATCACAATCCAGAAGACATGTGTATGCTGCTGTAGTCAGTAGTGCTAGATTGGTTCTGAAATACACTTCCAAAGCCACATGGTGTTATGCAAGGTCTACTGGATGCTTTAAAGTAAGACAAAGCTACTGTCATTGGAAAACGCCATAGGGCTGCCATGGGGCTTGACAGGAATAGACTGAGAAAAGCAAAAGGTCTAAAGGCTCTAGTGGTGTGTGTTAAGATCAAAGGTGTGTTAGAGTGTGTGTCCCTAATGTGTATGTACTTGTCTGTGCTTTTATTCAATGAGACCTCAAAAGAATCTGGACTGGAAAAAAAAATGTCAGAATCCACAAATCCCCATGGCAAAACAAAAAATGGTGCCTTGGTAGGGTGTCTGTGTGAGTCCTCTCTAGTGGACAAAGGACCTGACAGTCATCACAGGGGGTCAGAAGGGTGGTCAAAACTCAAAGATGGATACAATGGCTAACTGGCTTTCCATGCAGACACAAGCACGCACACATACACACATTCTGAAAGAATGCGTGCCTAATCAACCTTGTTGAAAAACACAAATAACCTTGAACTGATGATCTGTGGGTGTCACTGATAAAGGGTTCTATTAAAAAAAAAAGGGGGGGGGGGGGGGGGTAAGCACAGACAAAAAA
>VUQI01002207.1:0-12865 GCA_015106735.1 Paratilapia polleni | reverse complement strand
GACCAGCCAAGGAATGCTACTGATGTGAATGCTTACAGCTATGGCTATTGAATTTGTTAGAATTGAGAAGCCCATGAAGAGGAGTCATTGATTCAAACTAAAGTCCACTTCATGGTGGTTTTGGTATTGAGTGGGTGAGACTGAGAACCATTTCACAGCCAAAGACACTTGGCCTTAGGGCAGAAATGCCTTTGGAGTGGGCTAGGCTCAATGCTATGACCTAAGGGTCATAGGGTAGAATGCAATCATTACTGTCACTAGAGCTCGACTTTGGCTCTGTCTATTGGTCTTGATCTTTCTCACGCAAACACTGAACATCCTTGGTTGACAGCAAGCAAGTCTTTCTCTAGTCATATCCTGAACTGATAAAATTCACACTACACTAACTCATTTTTTGTATCCTGTCACATGGACTGGCTGCATTTCATGTCACCATCCCCATAAAGTTCTTTAACAACGTCCTTCCCAACCTCTTCCCCTTTACACTGCAACTTATTTCATACAGTCCACCTTTGTCTCCTACTGTCTGTCAGACCTACACCTGTACTCTGCTCCCTCTTTTCAACATTCCTCTGCATTCAGACCCTGTAGTTCCAAGGCGGGCTAAACCACAGTCTGCCACAGGCACTAAATAAGAATAAACGCCTCTGCTGTACCTGTGCAGCTTCCCCGAGGGGACACTCAGAGTCTGGAAGGCAGCTAGTATTCTCGCTTTTCTCTCTGTATACCACCTATCTAGATACTCATTCTCTGCATCGTGTGTAATTGAAAAACACAAGGCACAAAGGCCTTTACTTTCTCCACTAAAGAAATAGGCAGAATGCCTCATAGGGAGAGGAAGCCAAAGAGAGGGTGTGGGGGAGGATGCAGAGAAAGTGCAATGCAGAGGAATGGGAGAAGTGATTTAATTGAACAACAAGGCAGTCACCAAGGCCAGCATATACCTGGCTTTGGAATCTGTAGGCACACAATGGAGGATTGTTTTTAAGAAGGCAGAGGGCAATAGGTGGGAAAATAGAGAGTGGGAGGGAAAAAAAACCATACGAATATATAAGCTTGAAAAGATAGTTGCATCACATACTGAGATTCTAATATTTTATAATTATATAATAAATAATATTTTTTTCTAAAGACACTTTGTAAATGTACAGAGTCAAGTGGAAACAGGACAATATAGAGAAAGGAACAACCAATACTGGAATCTTTGTTGTCATGGAAGCACACTTATGATTAACTCTGTCACATATGCTGCTGATCCTCTGCATGCATGTACTAAAACAGCTCACCAAGGCATCTAAAGTATCTGGCACAGGAAGCTTAGCAATTAGCACCACATTGTAGTCCTGTAAGTTGTAAGCAGGAGCCGCTGTGGCTCAAAATTGTTTCAGCGCATCTCCCAATGTCCAAATCTCAGTGACTCAGTGATGACCAGGATGGTGACCAAACCATTTCAGAATTGCACAGTAATTAGGCAGAACAATTTGGCTTTTGTCAAAGTTCCTTAAGTCATTATCTTTGCCTCTTTTTTCCAGCATTCAATACACCTACTACTATAACTGTCTGTCCGCATACCGTCTAATATATTCCAGCCCTCTACATATACCATTTTTACAGGATAAGTGGTATTGTCATCATAATACTTTGGTTCATTATTGTATAAGGATTAACACCCTGTAAGTTGCTTGAAAGCCACATGTACCACAGCCAAAAGTAAACTTACTCAGGTAAACTCTGAGATGTGCATGATGTTGCTCCTGAAGATTTATATATCCAGCTTGATGTCCAATGTGTCAAATCCAAAGGAGCTGGATAAAGTGAAAAGGTGTGTAGTAAAGATTACTATGGCTAAGGTGTTTGATTTCACCATGACCCACCCATGACAGATAGAACCGAAGCTATGGGTCTCTGTCATTACTGCATTTACATACACACCCACACCCAAAATCAGGTAAACATTAAGTCTACTTGACTCTACAAGATGCACAGAGGGACATACACAACATGATGCACATGCTCAAATCCCTGTACAACTTTTAGTCAATGCCCAGATCATCAGTCAGATTACAAATGGCCAACATGTTTGTCTTAAGCAGTCGCCCTAAGGCTCAGATATGCATGTGCATACGTATGCCAATGTGTGACTAATTATTATTTTTTTCTTTGTGTATTAGTGTGTGTCACTGCTCCTGCTGACTGCTCTGCATTTTCATCTCTCCTTCTCACGTCGTGCGCACAGATGAAAGTGGGACTTGTGTGTAATTAATTGGATATGTTTGTAATTAGGGGGCGAGAGATGCACGCAAGCCTCCTTTTGTTTTGTCTGTTGCGCCTAACAACAGCACTAGAAAATAAAAACTGATTACACAGAACACTAATTACCATGGAATTATCCCCCTCACTTCACAGGGTTAATTCTTATTCTATGTGTGCATGTGTGTTTGTGTGTACATGCATGCACACAAATGTGTCTGCCTTCCTTCTACGTGGTTATGGACATATCCGTGCATAAGCTCGGGAATATTTGCTTAACAAGAAAAACAACTAGCTTGTTTGCTGGTGAAACACAGCTAAAGATTGCTTTTAGATGAAGCTCATTTGTGCATGTTCAGAGTTGGATGGACTAAATCATGAGCTCCTTAAATTTACCTTCAACTTTGTTTGATCTTAGTCACAGAGGCCTAGAGACTGGTCGACGACCATCTGGCAACCACTGGTCGTGAGGGAAAAATGTGTATTCCCACACAAGTTGGTAAGTGGTTCCTGGAGGTTGACTGCAGTTGCTGTGAAATTGATTGTTAAAGTGCCTGTCACCAGGCCTAGAGACCGGTCAGTGACCCCCTGGCAACCAAAGATCACTAGGGAAAAAGGTGTATTCCTCAACCAGTTTGCGAATGATTGTTGAAGATTGCTGGCAGTCGGAAGGTGAAATTGGTCGCAAAGAGGTATACAGTGCTGCACCGAAAGCCTCCTTGCGATTGCTTTGGTCGCTAACAGATTGCTGCAGTTTGCATGGAATATGCCGACAAACATTCGCCAACTACTCACCAAGTGGTAGTGAAACTGTGAAAAGTGAGACACAAACTAGAAACGGAAAACGTTCACCTTCAAAGTAAAAGTTATGCCTGTTGAAACATGTTGGCTGCAGCAGTGAGGCATAACTTTTACTTTGAAGGCATACATTCTTCTGGTTTCAAGTTTTACTACTAACGCTCGGTGAGTAATTTGCGAGTGTTTGCACACAGTTGGCATTTTTCATGCAAACTATGGGCAACCACAGCAATCTGCTAGCAAGCAAAGCACTCACCAACTGGTCAGGGAATACACACTTTTCCCTAGCGACCTGAGGTTGCCAGAAGGTCACGGATCAGTCTCTAGGCCTGTGTGACCGAGGTCTTACAGAGACACTGAGTGAGAGACATGACACTCAAAGAATCCTGAAGAGAAATTATTGGGAGAATTCCATCCCTCCAAAGATCTGCCTCTGATGATTCATAACCTTTTTCATTTGACATTCTCCTAAAGCCCTCTCAGTTTACCATTTATAACTTATGTTTAGTGAGATTGTTTTCTAACTATTTACTTACCATTTCAACCATTTGTTCACTACTTATTAATACTCTATTTAGCAGCTTTTCATTTTTACTGATAACAGTTTATCTGTTCTTTTCCATTTCAACCATTTATCCCTAATTTTATCTAGCTATTTCAACAGATAATAGACTATTTTAGCTAGCAATTTCAACTACTAGACATAATTTAACCAATATTTAGCTAAACATTTAATTTATTTATCCATACACTTTGCTAAAAATTTCAAATGTTTATGCCTTTCAGCCATGTTTCCACCTTTTTTAACAATTATCTATTTCGATTATGTTTAGATTTATTTTGGTTTTCTATTACATCTACTTATCAAACACTTTTAGTTAACTGTTAATATCCATTCTTAAACCTTCTGAGGTCCACTTAATTCTGTATTTAGTTTTATTTGATATTCCTTCTTTTTTCAGATTGAGCTAATCTGTGCATGTACCCCCAATTACTGTAGAAGTACTTTTCCCCCTGGTAGGGAATCTGCTTTAAAATACTGGAGAGTCTCGCAGATAAACGTGTCTTGTATCAGGTGAGAAACTAAACATTTATCATATATGACTTTTACTTCCAGCCAAAGACGCTTCTCAAGAATTCTGCAGTGAAGTCAGAGAATGTGTATTCACAAACAAGGCCAGGCAGCTATTATAAATGGTTTAACAAAGTGCTCTAATCTTTCTTCTGTTGGCCTCAAAACTCAAGCTCTGCCTGAATAAGCACAGCTGGGCTTTTACTGTGCCTGCTTTCTTGTTATCTTTGCTTTTTGGTAAGCAGGAAGAGTTGGTAATGAGTTGGTCGGTTGCTTAGATTGTTTCGTTTATGTGCTCTGTCTGCATGCCTGTCTGTTTGAAAGTCCACAAACACATGTGCGCACACACGTCACTTCCAACTGTGCCTAAAATGCCATCTGATTAACAGGTCCATTTTTGGGGGGTTGGTGGTGTTAATAAGCTTATCGTCCGGCGGCTTTTATAGAAACAAACACAGACATACAATTGATGCCAAGAGACTAACTATTAAAGCATCTGAGGCTTTTAAAGTCTTCTATTGGCATGGGGCAGCAAAGAGGTCTATGACACAAATGCACACGCAGACACACAAGCATGCACTGACACACTGTATGTGATTATTAAAACCTCAAGTCTGAATTTTTGTGCACATTCAAACTACAGCGCAGGAGAGAGACCCTCTCACAATGGTAAGCTTATTTCGCCTTATCGTGGGTGACACGCACTGCATTTTACGGTAATGTTAATACGACAAATGACATAAGCAATGGCAGCAACATTTCTGATCTTGAAACAGTTTAAAGGTACATTTTCTCTCACACTTACAGTCTGAATTCCTTTGATGTATGCACGCCAAACTAAACCGTGAAGCTTCAAAAACCTTTCGAAACAAATGTGATGAAAAGACAACAAACCAAACCATGCAGACAGATGACATTGTGAGAACATGTGCATTTGAAAACATGTATAAAACACGTATATTTAATCTAATTTCAAACTGAGGTGGACCTAAGTGGAGGCACCCTCTTCCCTGTAGATTACGGAAATGGAAGAGTGGATCCCTCTGGACCCGTTTCTCCCCTTCTCTCTCTCTCTCTTATTGCATCCCTCTGTTGCACTGCTCGACTCACCCTGTGTTACCATGGCAACAAGGACTGGTGCGACATGGTGAGGACTGTGGAGGGAGAAAAGAGAGGGAAAGCAGGAGGGGAAGAGTCTACCTGCAATCCAATACCTGCAGCAGAAACCCAGAGGCAATCAAGGAGAAGAGGAGACAAGAGTTCATCCCCAACTTCCGTTCTCGCACAAATATTTGTCCTTCAGCACGACTCGTCCTTCCTGTCCTATTCTTTTATCTCCATTCTTCTCTGCTTTATCCTGCTCTCCCCAACTCTCTCTATTTGTGCTTCCAACCATTTCTTCCTCCTTTGTCCCCTTCGCTCCTATTCCGTTTTGCATCCTTTCTTTCCTCCTTTCCCTACTACACCCTCGGAAATAAATTAGCAATGACAGTGGTTTGGGTGAAGGAGAATTGTAATTATAAAAATGTCACTCCTGGTTATTCTTAGAGAATGAGGAGCCGTTACCGTCTGTTGCATCTGCACTTTGCTGCAGATAGAAGAAAGAACTAATTATGCTTCATTTTATTTACAGGGTCATAAGAATCATAAATAGAGATTATAGTGGATTTCTCTTTACGCATGTATGACATTATGTCAGAGAATGATGCGACTGTTGGACCTCTCATGTCTAAGTTTATTCCCCCAAGGACTTTAATTATATCTTCAGATGTTCCTAATATATATTATCTGTTTCCTTTTCATGTGTTCTAGCATGTGGAATTAGATGCACTGGAAATTGAAGTTGTGTTCCTTGAATATTAACAAATGACAGTAGGACTGAATGGCTTATTATGCAAACCAAAAAGTGATACAATTAATTGGATGTTTTCCATAGATAGTTTACAAAAGATTATTTAGCCACCATGATTTCATTCACTGTTTGAGAAGTCCTGTTTTTGAAGCCTTGAACTTGACCATGAGCCACTGCATGCTCATCGAGGTTGGCCTGCGCTACTCTGCTTCTGAACACTAATGGGGACCACAGTTTACCAAATGAACATCATATTGTATTTAAAAAAAAACAACAACTTTAAAATGGCGATTGGGACCTTAAACTCATCAGGAAAGCATTTACTCAAGGTTTGAATCAAGCGAGCCAAAGGCTGTTTTCCCACAGACTATGGGAACATAGAGACAACCAGACTTTGCAACCAAAGATGTTGCGCTCTGCAGGCCATTTCACTTTTTAGATCTAGAAGCTAGGTCAGTCTTTTATATACAGTCTATGGCTACAACAGACTCTCATGATCATAGTGGGTTTAAGTACACCCTTCTCTTGAACTGTGTGAAGACAGGACTCACAAGAGTGAGTGAGTTCTTTAATACTCAGTTATATAAAAGCATGATCATTTGCATCATATAAAAAAGTTTCTTAAATTCTCACCTCTACTACAAAATACTAAAACATTTTATCATTATATAATTCCTGCCATGCTGTTATGATATGAGAAGATTATGAGGCTTTAGAGGCACTGGGGAGTAACATGCTCTATCTACATCTTTGACTGTAGGAGTCACAAGTAAAGGCAGAGCTGTCAGACTGATGTAACAATCTGACCCGAGCAGGGCCATGGTGCCAAGACTCCCATCAGACAGATTAAGATCTTCATAAAGGGATTTATATTGGCTGTCAGAGTGTATAGATTAGTATCAGGAATATATAGATGAAACATCCATGCACATTCACAACTGCACGCATGGATACAGATAGAGAGAAAGACACATCACACAGAGGGTCCCACCACGTTCATCTTCACTATTTACGCTACCAAATGATTGTGAGCTGAGTGATCTCACCAGCTGATTCTGGTTCATATTTAAGGTATTGGATAACAAGAGGAAATCACACAGAAACCAGATGTAATCAGATTCCGGTTTTGCACTGGCACACAACTGGATCACGTCTTGACACATAACACAGGCAGCCTGCTTATCCCATCATTACTGCAGCTCACATTCCCTTTAAAAGACAACATAACCCAATTACCAGCATCCTGTTTTTGACAAAGGCAATACATGAGTGTGTTATTGCATTGGGATGGATCTTACTGAAGGTCACACATTTATATCCTGCCCTACAACATATCTTGTCTCTTTATTCCCATGGCTTTAAAGTCATGTTGACTGTCTGATACCATGTTTAATAAAAATGTGCCATCAATCACAGAATTTTAGTTGGAGCAGAATACATCTAAAGCGGGGGAACCAGCATACTGCACATATGGAAACTGATTCACTAGACCTTTAGCCATTATCACTCACTCTGTCTGCAGTAGCATTTCCCATCACACAATTAAACTGTCATATAACATGGTGGTAATGCCACCACTGTCATACATTTCCTGATGTGAGCCAAAGACACCATATACCTTTTGGCTGCTGACAGTGTACAAATTACAAATCACATTACAAATCACATTACAAAGACTGTAAAACATTTCAGTTAGCACAATTAAAACTTAGTTTATGCTTGCCATTCTCACTCCTGTGACTGGGACATATGCAAAATGGATGAGCTGGAGGTACATGTCTGGGCAGGACACTATTTATGGGCATCAATGTGGAAAACAGGGTTGTGCAGAAGGTACAGAACCTTTGCAGGGAGACTGCTGCAACAAAATGGCAAGATGAGACTTTTTGAGTGTTTGAATGCCTTCCCAGCAAAGATTTTGACATTGACTAACCGTCAGCTGGCGGTATTTTCTTGACGCCTAGTCATCGTTGAAAAATAGTTCCAAAATAAAATTTGAACCAAAGTCACGGACGCTATGACAATGTTGGTTTGAGGCACTTCTTAAACATCACCTTTATGGTCTTGTTAGACTTTCTAGCAAAAGAAAGTTTGAGTTCAAGAATTGTTTAATACTATCTCTTTATCAATTAGAATAAAACAAAATAAACAAAATTTTTAAAAAAGTTTCTCAATAAAACGAATGAGAAGAAAAGGAAATACACCTCGCTGGTAACTCTGGCTAGCAACCTCATGCTTTTGGGTCCACCACTTACCCTTCTGAGCTGTCTTGACCTTTGAATAATAGCATTCCTGAGTTTATGATGCTGACATTGGAGACAAAGAGGGGATAATTGTAAGAATTGGAGGCATTAGGTTCACTATGCAACAAATGACACACAATTTAGACGTACAAAACCATAAATAGCTTTAAAATGTTGTTTTTTGTTTTTTTTAAAAAAACAGGCTCTGGTAATACTAGTCTGGGTACGTGGAGAAAACGTGTGGATGTCTCTTCACAGCCATGTACTAACCACATTAGTTGTCGCTATTTAAAAAAAAAAAAAGAAAGACAAAGACAAAGACAAATGCATTGAATTCCTTCCTTGCAATAATCTGATTGAAATTTCTCACTTTCTAAGAGACCGTCAAGACCTTTATTCTACGTGGAAACAAAGTCGACATCGGCATCGACATCTTCAGTTGCTATTCCATCAGTGTATTTTTGGTCAGAAGCAAGTTCTTTCTTTTAGAAAAGGTTAAGCTAAGGCTTGAACCTGAATATAAAATGCTACTGAACAATTTTGCTGTCACAGTTTGCGTGCACACTGACCAATGTGTCTGGTATAACCATGGCTAAAATAATAAAACGTTTCGGAAAGACATCTCAGTGCGGGAGTTACACCCGGGGCTGTGGGAAAACCCTATCCTACTTATTGTTGCCCCACAAGAACCAAATTATGGAAGTGCAGGGTCTGCGAGTCTCCACTTCATCACAACACAATTATGATGGTCTTTAATATTGATTAATGTTTGGAATCTAACAACGACAAAACTGATGTGGAATAGCGGCTTGGGTGAAGTGAGCATGCTTCATTTTGTACATTTACACAGGAAAATAATTCACAGATTTTGTCATTGAACAACAATTATTTTAAAGGTTTCAACTGTATGTTTTGCTTTTGGTTGGATTATGTCTTTTAAACAAACAGTTGCAGTTTTTGCTGCCTTCTTAGCGTTTAGAGCCTACTTATTACAGTTAACTCCTGTGCTGGTCTCTTTTCCTCCATCTTTTACTTTAAATATGGAATCATTTTCATCTTCTATACTCCATGCAGTCTACAATCCTGAGATTCTGTATTTAAAATTTTCTCTCCTCACCCCATCATTCACACTGGAAATTTAAAAACCCCTACATTTTAAAACTCTGACACTGCATTCAGCAGAGTTCATAATTGCTTAGGGTTAATTACAGTAGCTGTGGATTGTCAACTTAATGATTAACAGCATTTACCTTTAATTAGACTCCACTACAGTCCTCTTTAGACCCAAAGAGTCTCACGGAAAAGATCATGAACTTAGACAGCTCAATTTTCAAGGAAAAACAGTAAACACAGCAGGGAAAGAGGTAGAAACACAAACATATCAAGTCTGCATAAAATAAATAAATTAAAAAAAAAACATTCAACACCACTAACATTCTGGCAGTCTCTTTCAGTGTTGAGTTACACACATAAGAAAATGAAATAATTAGCCAGCTAATTGGAATAAATGTGCTGGAGAAGCTTTTTATGACTGCTGTTGCCTTTTTGTAAACATAATAAAGTAAGCCTGGATGGAAGGATGGAGGCAATGGTGGAAGGATGGAGGGGTGATATGATGCAAGACCCATTCATTAACAGAATCCATTAGTGCATGAAAATAAACCAGCGGAAATAAAACAAACAGGAAAGAGTAATTATGATGTACTGAGTTGATACAACACGTGGGTTTTGCATGTCTGTCAAGTGTTTATTTGTAGATTAATATGCATGTGAGCCCACTGCCATGTGTGTTTCAGAGGCACAGCATTGGTGAGTGTTATCGGGGGCTCTCTCAAGTTTGCTATTTGCCACTTTAATTAACATACAGCCAGAGGGAGGCTTCACTGATACAACTGCAATGCACAAACTCTCTATCAATGTCCCTACAACCCTGCTTCAGGCCAGCACTATTTATTGTTAATAGTGACATGCACCAGCAATAAATCAAAGTGAAAGAAAATACACTTCACATGGAGCAAGCTGGTGAGAGAATTTGTAAAAACAAGTTCAACACAAATGCATAGTTTATGAAGAGAGAAAGTCAGTGTGTAATCCTGTCAACACGGCAAGGATACATTTAAAAACTTTAAGGCTTTGTCAAAGTAAATTTGTTATTTCCACACAAACACAAAGCTACAATATGAAGTGTATACACAGCTATATATTTGGCTATGATTTTATAACATGAATAATTGTAAGATAGATTCCTGCTTGATTATAATGAAGTTGGCCTCCATGTGTATGTAAAAACAAAGCCAAAAAAGTTAGTGCACACGCTAAAAAAAAAACTGACCTGCTGCACTCTATAACATACCAGCACACAATAAATACATTTTAACACACATATGACTGAAGGCTGAAGTACAAAGCACCAACAAATTCAATCTTGAAGAATACACAACCAAAAAACAGTGTGAGCAGATACAGGAATATTAGCTGACTTCCAGACCCCTTTTTGTGGTCCGCTCCAGTTCTCACTCTATTTATGCTCTTGCTCCATCTGATCCCATAGGAACAAATAATCCTGAGTTGTCTCTGTAATATATAGTCCTCACACACAAAGCCATACGAAGAAGTACAGACACTATGCAGAATGTAAACATCTGTAAGGTGCTCTGTAGAAAGAGCATTAACACTGATGCTAGAATTAAATCCTTCCTAAATCTCCCTCATCTCCCTTTAAAGTTTGCCTTTGAACCAGTGGTGCCTTTCTACTCGCTCGCCATCAGAAGCGCTTTGCCCTGATGGTCACTCTATGTTGTGCTCCCCAACATGGCCAAGAAGAGAAAAACAGCAGAACATAAGGAGAGCAAGAGAGCAAGGAAAAAGAAAAAACAGAAAGAAAATGCAAGACTGAAAAAGTTCAAAAACAGTGGAGAAGAAAAAATAAGGAGGACAGAGAGAAGGGAAGAGGACAAAGAATTCTAGAATTTACCTACAACAAAAAAACTACTGTACTTAACACTAATGAGCTAAATAATTACCCTTCTGGAAAGCCTTGTCAAAAACATTTACAGGCATGTCACTAAAGCATGCAGAGTTGGATTACTGGAGAGAAACAGGCAATGAGAAAGATGAAAACAAGTGGCAACCTTGATGAAAAGTTAAAATAAGCAGCAAAGGTAAGAAAAGAAATGTAATTAAAGTGAAGCCAGAACAAACTGAAAGGCATATAAGCGAGAAAAATGAACAAAAGAGAAACTGGGGTAGATATGCAGATTGAATGTGGCTAAGCATGACTGCAATGCAACTATGATTCTCTGAACCAGTTCATAAATAGAAAAAAGGAAGGAACAAAGCAAGGAGCGAGCAAGTAGAAAAAAAATTCTAGTGTTGAGTCCCAATGTGTCTGACAGTGCAATGGATGATTTATGGAGAGCATTGTCTGGCGATGTAATTGGGCGCCATGTTGGTTTTCTTTGTGAGAATGAGAGAATGAGGAAAGTGGAGATATCTGAGGATTTGTGCGGACTGCATCCCAACAGCAGCAATCAAAGTGCAAGGTGAAGGTTTAGAGACAATAAAACAGAAAGATGGATAGGAAAGGAAGTACAGTGCAAGATGGAAACACTCAATAACAAAGGCTTTGTGCAGTAATATACACTCACCGGCCACTTTGTTAGGTACAGTTGTTCCACTGCTCGGTAATGCAAATATCTAATCAGACAATCCCATGGCAGCAATTCGATGTGCTGAAGTTCAAACTGAGCATCAGATTGGGAAGAAAGGTAATTTAAGTGACTTTTAACATGGCATGATTGTTGGACTGGTCTGAGTATTTCAGAAACTGCTGATCTACTGAGATTTTCCCACACAACCATCTATAGGTTTTACAGAGAATGATCCAAAAAAGAGAAAATATCTAGTGAGCGGCAGTTCTCTGGGTGAAAATCCCTTGTTGATGTCAGAGTTCAGAGGAAAATGGCCAGACTGCTTTGAGCTGCTTTGAGCTGGAAGGCAACAGTAACTGTAATAACCACTTGTTACAACCAGTGTGTGCAGAAGAGCATTTCTGAACACACGACACATCAAACCTTGAAGCAGGTGGACTACAGCAGCAGAAGACCACACTGGGTGCCACTCCTGTCAGCTGAGAACAGGAAAATGAGGCTACAGTTTGCATGGGATCACCAAAATTGGACAACAGAAGATTGGAAAACTGTTGCCTGGTCTGATGAGTCTCAATTTTTGCTGCAGCATTCGGATGGTAAGGTCAGAATTTGTCATAAACAACATGAAAGCATGGCTCTATCCTGCCTTCTATCAATAATTCAGGCTGCTGCTGGTGGTGCAATTGTGTGGGGGATATATATGTGTATATATTTGTGTGTGTGTATATACAGCTCCGGAAAAAATTAAGAGACCACTCCAAAATTATCACTTTTTCTGATTTTGCTATTCATAGGTATATGTTTGAGTAAAATGAACATTTTTATTTTGTTCTATAAACTACTGACAACATAACTCCCAAATTCCAAATAAAAATATTTTCATTTAGAGCATTTATTTGCAGAAAATGAAAAAATTGTCAAAATACCAAAAAAGGTCCAGTGTTTTCAGACCTCAAATAATGCAAAAAACCAAGTTCATATTCATTTTTAAACAACACAT
>VUQI01002206.1:0-12075 GCA_015106735.1 Paratilapia polleni | reverse complement strand
GTTTTATCTGAATTTAGAAGTAGGAAATTAGAGGTCATCCAGGCCTTTATATCTTTAAGACATGCCTGTAGTTTAGGTAATTGGTGTGTGTCATCTGGCTTCATGGATAAGTACAGCTGGGTATCATCTGCATAGCAATGAAAATGTATGCTATGTTTTCTAATAATACTGCCTAAGGGAAGCATGTATAATGTAAATAGAATTGGTCCCAGCACAGAACCCTGAGGAACTCCATAGTTAACTTTAGAGTGTGAAGAAGACTCCCCATTTACATGAACAAATTGGAGTCTATTTGATAAAATTGATTCTGATACTGATTCTGATTCAGATTTTTACACAAGTGAAAAATTCTGGTAAAACCATTTAAATAAAATAGAGATTTATTCTCTCTCTTTATACTAGCTATAAAATGATTTATTTAGTTTTACTAGATCACTGATGCAGTTGTACTAATAGACTGTAAAAATTTCAAAACCTCCCCTTTATTCCAGCAGTTTAACAGTGCATTCCAACTTATACTTTCCTCTTTTTTCCTAGAATCGTGGTCACTTCTCTCTCTCTTTCCCTCTCTCACACACGCAGAGAAACACACAAAAAGCAAACTTACCCCAGTTCTATTTTACCTCTATAGCTACTCTCTATCTCCCCCCGCCTTTGTGCATATGGAAAGTCTAAGAATAGGCATGTCACCTGATGGGCCTGATAATACTGTATTGATGCCAGTCCTGCAGTGCCCTGTTTGAGTGTGTATGTTGAAAATTAGTCAGTGAGAGATGGCTCAAGTGCCTGCACATCTGTGTGTGTCTCTGTGTGTGTGTGTGTTTCCCACCAGAAAGCAAGGGATCAGTGGGTTGTTGACATCCACTGTGTTTTTCTACAGGAGCTTAAGTTACCCAAGGGGACACTGTGTTGCTGATTAGTGCAGGTAGATGCAAGGGGGACAGGGAACACATGTCCATACTTCTCTCTCTCACTACCTCTTACTTTAACCCTCTTCCTTCTCAGGCTCTGCCCCACTCCCACTACCTTCCTCTCTTCTCATTTCTGTATTTCCTGCCTCTCTCTGTTTAGTTATGCCTCACCATCCAACAGCTTTCCACACCGCTTTCTTCTCTCTGAGTCACTTGTCAATATCTTTGTGTACACTTAACCTTTCCACGTTTTTCCTGTGCCTCCCGCCTCCCTCCGCTGATCACACACTGGATCTTCTGTGATGACACATGTGGTTTATTCAGTGGAAAACACGGCGTACTCTGCCTGCGTGCTATTTTATCATAGAGAAAAGCGAAGGTTGGAGTAGCAGAAAGAGACAGTTTGCATTCTTTGTGCTGATAATCCAGCCCAAAATTTTCAAAGACGGTATTTGAGTCATAGTTAATGTTAAGCTTTCCTGGAAGGCAGCGACTCAGACCTGGGCTAATATAATAATTCCTGTGCCTGCTTTTTCTCACAGGAAGAAACATGATCTCGTTTTAGAGTGCCATTGACGGTATACGTGTAATTTTGCTCCAAAATAAGATATCCAACGTCAGTGGTGATGCATGTAATGGTGAAAATGAACAAACAAGAGGGAAAAAAAGGCTGTCTAAATAGTGTAGCTTACGAGACTTTTGCTGCATGTCATATTCATCTCTCTTTTTTCTGTTCACTGTATTACCAACTTTCGAAGTAAAGGCAAGAAAGCAGTGTAGTAGAATAAAAAAACCTCCTGTTATTTAAAGTTCGTTATGTTGTTCCAGCTGTGACTCAGGCTCACTGTAGCCTGTACTTTGTTGTGTCTAATATTCCTCATTGGACCCTGCCCTCCCCAATAAAGCAACTGTGCAAGCTGTGATTATAACTTGTTTTAAAGTTAAGTGACTATTACCAGCAGTGTGAATAAATGCATGTAAAATTTCCCTTTAAAAACATGTTGAAGAAGTTTGTATTTTAACCAAAAATATGATCTTTTCCTAACCATAACCAAGTGGTTTTTGTGCCTACACCTAAGCAATTCTTTATGGTGCCTCAAGCTAACCAAACAATGGGTGCAAACAATCACACTGCAAACAACAGCAAATGTTAAAATTGGTCCCACGTGGACCATAAACTCCATGTGTTGGACCAAAAATATACTATTTAGGAGACATAAAAGTGATATCAGTATAATTCCAATAAACAGAGTTAAAACTTATTGTCTTAGAAATGTTACAAGAGACAGCCAAACCACACAAAGAATCTTAAATAGAAATTCATGGGAAAATACCTGTCGGGTTGCAAGGATCTGACTATATGTTTGACACCTTTGTATTTCTGTTTGTCTCTTTGATGAGATATAACTTACTGGCCACTTTATTGGGTACAATTTGCTAGTACTGGGTTGGACCCCCTTTTGCCTTCAGAACAGCCTTAATACTTCATGGCATAGATTCAGCCAGGTGCTGGAAACATTCCTCAGAGATTTTGGTCCATATTCACTACTGCACACTCACGATGCGAATCTCCAGTTGATTGAGATCTGGTCACTGTGGAGGCCATCTGAGTACAGTGAACTCATTGTCATGTTGAAGAAACCAGTTTAAGGTAATTTGAGCTTTGTGACATGGCACGTTATCCTGCTGGAAGCAGCCATCAGAAGATGGGCACACTGTGGTCATAAAGGAATGGACTTGTTCAGCAACAATACTCAGGTAGGCTGTGGTGTTTAAATGATCCTCAGTTGGTACTAAGAGGCCCAAAGTTTGTCAAAAAAAATATCCCCCACCCCATTACACCAGCCTGAACCATTGATTCAGAGCAGGATGGATCCATGCTTTTATGTTGTTTATGACAAATTCTGACCTTACCATCTGAATGTCACAGCAGAAATCAAGACTCATCAGACCAAACAAAGCTTTTCCAATCTTCTGTTGTCCAATTTTGGTGAGCCCGTGCAAATTGGAGCCTCAGTTTCTGCTAACAGGAGTGGCACACAGTGTGGTCTTCTGCTGCTGTAGCCCACCTGCTTCAAGGTTTGACATATTGTGCATTCAGAGATGCTCTTCTACATACCTTGGTTGTAAAGAGTGGTGATTTGAGTTACTGTTGCCTTCCTACCAGCTCAAAGCAGTCCGGCCACTCTCCTCTGACCTCTGACATGAGCAAGGCATTTTCGCCTCGCACTGGATATTTTCTCTTTTTCAGACTATTCTCTGTAAGCCCTAGAGATGGTTCTGTGGGAAAATCCCAGTAGATCAGCAGTTTCTGAAACACTCAGACCACTTTCAGATCTTTTTTATGAATATACTTGGTGTCAAAATGAAAAGAGATGAACACATGTCTATCTGCAGTTTGGTCATCCAGTTCTGAAGTTTGTTCTTCAACAGTGAGTTTTCTTACACCATCCTAGAGATAAGAAACCACAGAAAGCACTATGAACAAGAAGCCAGGCATTTTTGTAGAGGCAAAACAAATGGGGCCTAAGGGAAGACAGTTAGGTCAGTGTTCCCCAAAAGGTTTGATCATGCCTGACCTTTTTTAGATCTCCCCAAAATAGTGAACTCCATCAAAAAATCCATAACACAAGTTTACATTCATGCCTAAATCCAGTGACATAGAGTGTATTCTCAGTAGCATTTACTCGCTACGTTGTTGATGTCATTGCCATGTAAAATCTGTTTAAAACTGTCATTATCAGGAGTCGACAGTCCCCTTTATACAGAAAGCTGGTGGATTAAAGAAAGTGGGAGCCAATGCCAAAGTAAGACTGCTCTTGTTTAGCATGGGCTATAGCAGCAGTATCATGCATGACAGTGTGACACCAAAAATGCAGAAGGAAAATGTATTTATATAACTTAAAAAAAAAAGACTATCAATTAGGCAATCATCTGAAATGAGATAAATTTGTAAATATTTGCACTATCACTATTAGCTTGCTTTTTAGGCATAAATGAAACCTTCTCCATGAAGGACCTGTGATAGCCAAGATTAGTGCTTGGCTACTAGACCACTGCTTGTTTCCTTACTGTCCATTCTTCAGTGCCAATATAACTCACTGGAAACTGTTAGTAAGCATGTTAGCATGTTCTGAAAACACACAGGACTGCTTCTGTTTTTAGAAAATGCTGCCATATTGACAGTTAGATCCATACATTTTTGGACAGTTATACAATTTTTGTAAATTTGCCTCTGTACACCACCACAGTGGATTTTAAATCTAACAATCAAGATGTGATTGAAGTGCAGACGTCCAGCTTTAATTCAAGGGGTGTAACAAAAGTATTGCATCAACTTTTTAGGAATTACAGCTATAAGTCAGTCACCTGATCTCAGCCCAATAGAGCATGCTTTTCAGTTACTGAAGACAAAATGAAGGCAGAGAGACCCACAAACAAGCAGCAACTGAGGGCAGCTGCAATAAAGGTCTGGCAGAGCATCTCAAGGGAAGAAACACAGCATTTGGTCATGCCCATGGGTTCTAGACTTCAGGCAGTCATTGACTGCAAATGATTTTCATCCAACTATTAAAAACAGTCCTTATTTTTTTTTTTAAAAATTATGGTAGTTTGTCCAATTATTTTTGAGCCTCTAAAAATGGGGGACTATGTATAAAAAAGGCTTTAATCAATGCAATACTATTGTAAAAACCCTTGAAACAAAACTGAAAATGTACAGCTCAATTACATCTTGATCAATCACCTCTGTGTGGTGTACAAAGACAAAAGTACAAAAAAATGCATAATTGTCCAAAAACTTATGAACTTAACTGTGAAAGTCCTTTACTCTTGCAGTGGCATAGAGCAGTGCAGTGGCCATCTCTTGTGCTTTAGCCTGCGGTAGAAAGTTGTCATATGTGTTATTCCTCCAGATTACAAGTGAAGGGAGTGCTGTCTAATTATGACATAGTGCAGTTAGTGTGTGTCAGTCTCCCTAATGATAAGTGACTGGACACAGAGGATAGGCCTTGTCGTACACCCCACATGTTTTATTCATATCAACTGTACAAGGAAACTGCATTGGGGGAGACAAGCCTGGTTCTGGCTTGATCTGAGGACAGAAGCTTCAGTTTGGGGAATAGTGGAATGGAAGTCAGTCTATTTTCTTCATCCTTTAATAATGTAGCATATGTTGTTTTTTTTAAACATTTAAATAGAAAAAAATGTATATTCATGTGTTGTTTGGCTTACATAAGCTAACCAAGTAACTTTGGCAGATACAATTGTTTGTTGACCTTCAGTTTAAAACATGTATCAATTTATTCAGGAATGGTGGCAGAGAAATGATATGAAATGGAAAAAAATGCCTTCAAGAATTCTTTTATCATTTGCAAGTGAGCACAGACTCATCCATGTACTTTGGACAGCATTGCAACATATGCCAAAATTCAGAAATTTGGAGAGTCTGATATCCTCTGTGAGGAAATGCTATACCAAATTTAAGGAAACTATCACTTTAAAGTCCCTACATAGTCAATCCACACAAGTCTTTTCTAGTGATGGGGAAAAATGTCCCTTTTTTAAATTTTGTGTAACTAAAATTATTTGTTCAAATTTGTTCAGCAACTCTGTTTGCATAGGTTTAAGCACTAAGCTTAACCTCATCCATAAGTCCTGTGACAGAGGTGTGGGCTCTTGTTCATTCAGGACTGAGAAGTAACCTCTTTGGTTCACCCACTCACTAACCACCTTGGGCACTGATACTTCTGGCGCTTCTCTTTAAAGACTTATTCTTTGTTTGTTGTTATATTGTTCAGGCCAAGTTAGTTTCCACTGAATCGTGTTTACAGCATGTCCTTACTTGCCTCACTAGATCTCACTGGCCACAGTCAACAAGAAAACAGCTTTCAAGCGTCATCTCTGAAGAGACAATGGAAGAACGATAAGAACTAAACCATGCATAGAAGTGAGTGAAAGTTCCTGTATGGATTTGCTGTTAACATTTTTGTTCTCACTGCTGGATCTTCTCATTCACCTGTTAGGATGGGATTTATGACCCTTTCATTATTCTTACTGGTATATAGAGTCCCCATCTCAATCTCAGAATCCATTGGTTAGTCTGCTCACTTAGCGTCAGAGAGCAATATTTCAGACTTTTCATTTTTTCCAAATAAAAATAGCTAATTAGCTAATAAAAAGTTGTATTGTTATTAGCCTGTGGTTTCGAGATTGCAATTCAGCAAAACAATCCCTCTTTTGCTCTCCACACAGACTGTTTAACTGCATGCAAACAAAACATGCTCAAAAGTGATTTGTCAGTGCTAGTCAGATGACAAGCGAAGGCAAACAAAAACCAGAATGATTTTGGTGTAAAATATGTTGTCCCTTGTCCACAGATTCTGCATATTCATTTGCAGAATTTATATTGATGATCTCAGTCTAACCTGAAGATTTTAAACAACTGTGGGCAATGGTGATAATCAAAAAACAGGACTCTACTTATTTGGTCACAATTTATTTGTAGATGCTCATTGTAGTAAAAATGATTTGTCATGGGTTTAATATACAAATAACCAAAATAAACATTTCCTTGTTAAATTATGTAGGAATAGTCTGCATTTCAAATTACATAAAATTACATGCCAAAAAGTGGGGGTTGCCACATGTTTAGAATTGAGCCCATTTTTATAAAAATGTATTGCATTTTTATAAAAATGCAATACATTTTTATAAAAATGCAATACATTTTTATTGTTTTGAACAACAGATCAGATCAGGGCTTTTTTACAGTTCCCAAGAAACCAGTTTGAGTGCTAAACCTCAACAGAACATCTTTACAAGACAAGTAATGGTAGCAGCATGGAACAGCACTGGTTTCTCTGTCAGAATTCAAAACCCCCTGCAGACAACTGTCTCTTTTATGAACCCTCTTTGTTTTGTGTTTACTACATCACATCTCTCCTTCTCTTTACCTCAGTGGCATAGTCATTTCCAGATGTACTACTGCATTATTCAGCTGTCCAGCCTTTTTAACAACCAGTTATTCTTTTCTTTGATAGCTCCCTCCCTTTTACTCTCTTTACCCTGTCACCTCTTTCTATGTATCAGATTGGCTTTTGTCACAACAGCTTTGAGTTGGTAAGTGTCAGGTATGTTGCTGTCACCTTTGCTATGTAAACATATTATCCTCTAATCCTGGACAATCACCCCTGCTGTGGATCTTTATCTTTGGTGCAAGTTGATAGAAATCTTGTACATTTGCTTACAGAAATGCACTCCACACATGAATATGCAACCCTGCATATATGCATACACATTGTTGCACAAACCTGGTATGTTTGCCAGGGTGTATTGAAGTGATAAGCTGTGGCTAGGATAAGAACTGTCTTTGAGTTTGCCCCAGTAGATCTTGTGTCCAATTGAAAGACCTTTTTTTAAGTTATACAACTTAACATCCCATACTGCCGTGTTTGTACTGTAAGTGATAAATTCACAGATGACTATCAGGTGCCATTTTCCCACCCTGTGAGTCAGTTTTCATCATGTTCCAGGAGGTGAGAAGCCTTCCCAGCATTACAGACACAACAGTTGCAATCACCTCCCCTAAATACCTCATTCACTGACATAAAGTGGCGTCCCTGGATATCTCCGACAGACTGCGACTCCACAGCAGATGATTCACTGGCACTGTAGCACCACTGGCTGGGTTCATAGTGTGTTCAGGAAGGGTCTGTCGATCATGCAAAAGCAGTAAATTAACCATTAACCCGCTTTATCGTCATCATGGCCAACAGAGAACAGATGGTGTTGTCAGAAGATCTTGTACTGTAGCAGTCATATATTTTTAATATGATTTAAGTGCTGAAGCTGAGGAGAGGTAAAGAAACACTGGAGCTGCCACTTGTTAGGCAGGTAGGCTTTTGATCCTCATGGTTATCCCAGAGGAGGTAACGGAAAGGTCAGCTGTTCACACAGAAATTCTAAAACAGCTTTTATTTTTGCAAAACAATCCTTAAACAGACAACATTAATAAGAATAACTATAATAATAAATAATAATGTATTTGATGTTAATGTTATTATTTCAAATAATGAGAAAGCCTGGGCTTTGAACTCTGCGTGAGCCAAGATTTTTTGCATAAACGCACCTAGAATGCTCGAGGTGCCCTCCAGTCAGTCAAACATTTAACATATGGTTCTAGGGTCCAATGGCAGAAGAATAAAAAGATGATGATGGCAGTAAATGCTACGGGTTCCTGGGCAGATTCACTTCTTGGCCCCCATTGACACATGAAGTTGCAGTCTTAAAGTTTGCCCTTCATTTCCTTTAGCAGCACAGTTAAGAAGGAACCTTTTTAATCACACGTTCTTGATAAATGAGGTATTCCGCAAGTTTTGTATTTTCCCTGACATGCCAGTGCTAACTTTTGGCTTCAAACAGGAAGTCAAACCCCACTTTCCCAGGTGAAAGACCGCTGCTTAAAAAATTACACCAAGCCATCTTACTACTTGCACTTTCTCTCCTTTATTTTTTTCTCTTTTTAGTGCTTTATATTACTCACCTGATTGGATCTGCAGAGGAGAGACTACATGAGTTGTGTTTGGTTTAGTGGTCAGTGTGTTAACTGCCACTCTTGAAATATGTTTTAAGATGTGTAGAAACTTCAGTTAGTGCAATTTGTTTAACTTTAAAACATTTATTAATAAATTTTTTTTCCATGATTCTGTTCTGTGTGCATTAACCTGCAGTGCAGTCTGACCAGAGTGACATCCATATTTTTTGACATAAAGCAGTTGAAGGTTTTTTAAACTGACAGTGTTATTTCAGGTGGTCTTTGCATGTACATACTAATGGAAATCTCTTTGTATGAGAGATTGCTTTCATATGGAGAGTGGGTGCTTTTTTGGATTGAAAAAAGTAGCTCGAGGTGGTTGACCTGCAGTGTGTTGATCGCCATATACCCATGTGTGTGTTTATTTCTGAGCTTGCATACACTAACAAATGTGGTCCTACAGTAGCACATCGTTCGGCATTTAGGAACCACTTGACATATTCATGCCCATCTGTTGTTTAGAGTCAACACAAGGCGGTGCTCCAGAGAGACAGGAGGAGGTGTCAGACCACATCGTGTTTGTAATACACTGAAGGTCCAGACAAAGTCATTTCTATTTATTGGGGTTTTAATCTTGTCAGCCTATGTCTTATTTGCATGTTAATGTTAGCAAGCACACTGAATCTTTCCAAGTTGTCTCCAAATAGTTTCTGGAGATGATTTACTCTACTGGGATTTTTAACAACCCTCAGATAATCCTGATAAAGTATTAAAATTTATAGTTAGAAAGATCAAAACTTTCAGCTCACAGAACATCCAAAAATGCACCATCACCCTTAGTGTGTGCCACACCCTTGGTGTGCTGTACACAGCAGACTTTACTCAGGCTTTGAGGTCAGCATCTTGATTTTCCATATCAGTAACCTTATTTTGTTGTCAGTCTTTTGTTAGAAGAATTGCTGAATCATTTAATTCTACTACTTATTATTATTATAGGGCCTTGAAAGAGTCCTGCATTGGTTTTTTTTTTGGTTTTTTTATCACTATCTCCCCAAGTTGGGAATGGGTAATTTGCATGCCTGCTGCCTTACTTGGATATGGTAGCCATTTCTCAGGCTCTCTTTCAGGGTAGCCCTGCAACAGACTGGCGAACTCTCCAGGGTGTACCTCGTCTCTTGCCCTATGACAGCTGGGATAGGCTGCAGCCCCAACGCGACCCTGAATTGGATAAACAGAAGAAATGGATGGATGGATGGAATAAAATTCTATATAAGATGTACTGATAAATGGCCATGGATTTTCACATAGAAATTAAATAAAATACTGCAACAACTAGGATATTTGTCTGTCAAAAATGTGCTCCATGAGATTCCTCTGAATTTGATTCTGAATTTTATCTACATGCTCAGTTTGTCTGCTCCACTAAAAAAAAAACCCACTACAAGCTAATGTTATGAGGGGTTAGAGAAAGGTTAGGTTTATATTCCCATTTACAACACTATCCATATTAAGTTAGAGAGAAAATAAATCTAGCATTAGCAGCAAAATATTTTTCAGAGAATTTCATTTTTTATTATTTTTTTATTTTATAATTTTATAGATTCCTATTTTGCACCTTGGTTATGGAATAAACTTCATAGCACACTAAAGCTGAATGCTTTTTTTCTCCCTGGGAGAGTTTAGAGCTCTTTGAAAGACTTCTGAAGCTCAAGAGTGCAACTGCTGTTCATAAGCCGGACTTTGTATTTTACTGTTTCGTGTTATTTTTTCATGTTACTTGTTGACTCTGACTTGCTTTATTTTTGTCTTATGTGTATTCAGGTTTTACAATTTAATAACTTTTGCAATTTTGTCTTCCTTGAAAAATAAAAAAAAAGTAATCTCATGGGACGTCCTGGTTAAATAAAGGTTAAATGAATAAAAACTAAATAATAGCTGACCCAGAATGTCTCTGGTATGGATGCAAGTAGTAAAACTACTGAGGTAGTCCACCAGGTTTACACAAAGATAAAATCAAAAATTATTTGCTACTAATATGCTTGTTATGATTGACTTTAAAAGAGGACCCAAATGCAGACCAGAACACAGAGTGAAAAAACAAAAATCAAGCTTTATTGTAAGGCTGATACAAGTCCATGGAAAGAGCAACAACAGGTGAATAATTGACAACAAAAAATTCCAAAAACTAACAAGGCACACAGAAAGCTCACACACAGGGGACCACATAAACAATAAATAGCAGCTAAAACTCAAATATGACAAGAACTAAAGCTCAGGACACAGGGATATAATTATAATTAAAACAGGACATTGGAACATTGGAGCAACAATGAAACTAAACAAGAATCCAGAAACATCAAAGAAACTCAAAAGCCCGGGATGAAAACCCAGGACCAAGACAATGCTTTTAAAAAACAACAACAAAGCTACTGGCTATTATCACAGATTAATTTGAAATAGACTAACCTATCTCTACAAGATCTGCTATAGTTTTTTTTTTCAGTAGTTTGTATTGTTATTTAGTTTTATATTTTTGATTTTAATTTTCTTCAGTTTTTACCTCAGTTGAATTTTTATTGTTTAAAATTGTTTAGCTTCAGTGTAGTTTTATTAATTTCAGGTTTAGTTTTAGTTTTTCTTCATTATTATATGGGTGGCATTTGTCAGGGGTAAGATTTAAGAAGTTCAGAACAGTACAGTCAGGACAATCCAACAGTAATTCCTCATGGTGGTTAATTTTTTTTTCTAATTTTTTAGTTAACCAAAATGTTTTTTTGCACTTATTTTTAGTTTTAAATTAAGTTTTAGTTAACTACAGTAACTTTGACCTGTACATGTTTGTGCAGGTTGGATGCAGCGTTATGGCAAATAAGCCCAAGCTGCATGATGTTTTGGACTGGTCATTGAACTGGCCCCTTAAATGAAGCAAATAACTTATTTTATGTTCAACTATGAGCTCATTGTTTGTGAGTGTGTTAATAGAGGTTTTACAAATTCTTATTTCATATTATAATTCATGGTTAATTCAGACAGTTACTAGTTGTTAGTATTTTGTGTGACCTCATCTAAAGTGAGGACTTTTTGCCTTATAAAGCATTTATAAATGAAAGTGAAAGGTCAGCATGTCCTAAAGACTCAAACAAGTCTCAGCTGTCTTCACAACAGAAAAATGACACAGACAAAGCACAAAGAGATACAGAACATACAAATATTTATTGCAAGATCCAAACATAACCCATCTGAGGTTCACAGAATACTGAAATGTATGTAGGACCAGAGTCTGAGTTTGTAGGAGGGGTTTAAGAAAGACAGAGACACACTGAGTAGCTGGAGCCACAGGGTACTTTGACTTAAATATACTGAAGCTTCTTCATTTAAAATACAACATGAATAAGCTTATCACAAAACAACAGTGAATATTTCACAGAGCTTCAAAAACAAGTGTAAACACCATAAACAAAGTGTCCATCATATTAAAGTGTTAATGCAGGAAAATGCCTCTGGGATGTTTCAGAGTTTGGAATTTCTTTAGTTTGTTCCTCAGGTTCAACTTTCCTCTGGTTTGCAGTCAGTTAGCTTTAGTCAGATAAGTCAGCGTCCAGTCAGGTTCAGTTCCAAAGTGTTCCTGAA
>VUQI01002205.1:0-12598 GCA_015106735.1 Paratilapia polleni | reverse complement strand
CACCATGGAAATCATAATTAATATGCAAAGAGAAACCAAAGTCTGAAGTATATGAGAGAAACGGAGAATAAAATTCCAAAAGCAATGAAAGCCATACAAAAGTATTTTTCAAACGGATATGATCCTCTGTGGATACGACAGAATTTACCGATGAAAATTTAGAAAATTTACCGATGAATCATTCATCGGTAAATTTGACCTTCCTCCATCATTCACTGTGAAATGCTGGTACGTCTGAGCCTGCACCGATTGGTTGCTCTTGTTTCCCCTCTTGAAAAGTTGATAGACTGGACGGACTTCCTCTGACAGGGCTTTTGCTGATTGGAGTCTTGTGTTTTTAATTAGTAAATTCTGCATCTGTGATGAAGCTGCTTTTCTGTCTCTCAGAGAAAATGTTTGATATATTGATGTTCTGATGATGTGCTTTCTTTTGGTCTTAATGGTCCTCCTTTGGATCCAGCTGATCTAGTTTCCACAGTGTGTTTTAGAGCTCCATGAACTTCATGCACGTTCTCCCTTAGAAATCTTGTGATGTGAGAAAGCCCCTCTTTGGTCAGAATAACAATCTGACTTGTGACCTTTTATCTTATTTCTCTCATTTTTTTTAGGTTTCCCACTATCAATGTGCTTCTAAATCTTCAAGCTTCAGGCGCACACACATTTCTTTAACAAAGAAGCAGGTGTGCTCCACTCAGAAAACTCATAAAAAGTGCAATGGGTGCTGAAATCATCGTGGAAATAACTATGTTATACTTTTAATCTTCTATAGTAGTAGAAAGAAACAGACGTGCTTCAGCCTGTGGCTTTCCTTTGCATTTCTGAAACATACATATCTGTTATTACTGTATGTTATGGATACACGTCTATGCCATTTCTCAGTGGGGGAGTAAATGTCTCTTTTTTGTGAACCCTGAATTGGATAAGTGGAAGAACATGGATGGATAGATGTTTGTTTTTGATGAGGTAATACGTATATCAGAATATCGTCTGTGGGTCCAACATATGCTGGGTCTTGTGGTGCTTTTATAAGCATTACACCCATAAATGTCTCATATGCTTAATTGCATGTAATGGGGATATCATTAAACGGCCACATTTCTAACAGGTGAACAGTGGCTGCAGGTTAATTTAGCTGAACAAGTCTGTGACGGGTCGATCAAATCCACCTGAGTGTCTGAAGGTTGTTTCAATGGAAGGACACGTCACTTTGTACAAAGGAGTTAACAAGGTCACTGACTCTAATCTGCTTCAGTTTGACTGCTGACAGAAATATTTCTTCCTTAATTTATATGTCAGGCATTCTTAGTTCTCAAATCCTCAAACTTTCTGATAATTTTCAGGTCTGTATGACCTTTAGTGGCGTTCTCTACAAGCTGCTGTTTGCTGTTCAGTTAATTTTTGAGTCAGTATCAAACTAATCCCTACTAACAGATATTTGAATCTAAATATGTAAAATCTGTAGGCAAAGGGCAAGAGTTTTGATTCTTCCGAATTCTACCTCGAAACCATTAACTGATAAGGATTTAACTTCTTATTAGCTTCTTAAAAGTCGATCCACATTTGTTAACAATGACCCATGCACGAAATAGGAAGTCCCGACCCAGACAACTGGGCCCTCTAAAATTCACCATTAATCAAAACTGTTCAAACATGACATTTAAGACTGTAATCAATAGAAAACAGTGAAAATGAATCAGGTCAGTAACACAACACGAGCACATGGTATTTTTTACTCATGGCTAGCCCTTATCTAGAATTATATCAGTCTGAATAAAACATATAGTATGTCAAGTATTTGCAAATGAATATAAATATTGCATAAATAGTAATAGTATAAATAGTGTGTAAATATTAGTTTGCATATACCCAGTTGTGACTCATAGCTACACACAGCCACTCAAACTCAGAGTTGGTATGCATCATTAAACAATAATCTTGCAGACAATACTGAGAAACTTCTGTCTGTTATGACATTTTTATGTTAAGTTCTTATTTTTAACGCTTATCTAAGTGCAGATTTTCAGATAGAGACGGAGAGTTTCTCTGTAACGCTGAACCACATCCTCTCCAAGCCACACAGTCAGGTCTCAGCCTCAGAAACAGGAAGCAGTGCTATCTCAGTGCCGGTCAACAGACGAGTGAATCATACAACATGTTGTTGGTGCTGTTATTTACTGATCGGTGTCCTCTCACCTCTTCTTATAGTCTCAGTCTGGTTTAACAACTCTAAAAGTAAGCAGGGCTTTGTTTAGTTGTGTCTCAATATAAAGTCAAATGTGACAGAATCCACACTGATGAGAGCTGAGAAAAAGCTGCGTGATGCCATCTCACAAGAAACATCAAAAGTAATCTTGGCGTCACTGACGATGAGGAACTCTGTTTTGATGTTTTCATTTTAGATAAAATTGTAGAGTATACTGTTATTTGTTCTGTTTGCAGTATTGCACAGCTTTTAGTTACTCCCACGTTTTTAAAATAGATTTTGAAATATTATTAAAGGTCCTTGATGGCACTGCATCAACCTACTCCATATTACAGATGATCCTCCTGTGCCTGGGCGTCCTCAGTGGGCAGAGCTGTGTTGCATATTCTAAGGTCTCGACTGGTGACACCAGGTTACTTTTTTCAGTAACAGAGCATTTCCACACAGTGGAATAATCTGCCATTTGAGATCAGACATGCTGCATCTGCATCATCCTGTATATGCTCTGTTATACCAAAGTCTTTATATTTACTTAAAGTTTCTTTTGGTTGCATTTTTCTCTACCTGTCTCCAAGCGTTTTCTGTGATCCTGTACTTACATTTCTCTTTTAATCTACCATGCATCCATCCCTGAGTATTGACTCTACCAGTCGATGCTGGTAGCCTCTCCTCTACCACATAACCACTAGCAAGCTTATTGATTTACCTCAGACAGACGGCTTTAAGTGAACTGAAAAGCTATCTGTTGTGATTTCTGTATAATCAACATCAATCTTTTCCTGAGTATACCTCGTCACTTGTGTTGTGGAGCTATGCTTGGCCTGCAGGTGCTTCTTAAAAATATGAATCTCCTCAGCAGCTGACAGACATTTATTATCACCATTAGGAAATGCAAATGCAGGAACAGAAGTTTTGAGAATGCATCAGGGAGTTAATTTTTTTCCTTTGCATCAACCTCTCACCATATGTCATTTAAAATGTAAAATAAAGTGTATTTAAAAACTCTGAAAGGGTCTAAACTTCCTGAGCAGCTCTATTTTTGTCTGTAAAGGGCTTTGTAACTTTATGTTATTATGATGTGAAGGCCAGGGTCTCCAACACAGACAAACTACTGACAGCTGACACTTGTACCAGTGTTTTTGTTTCTTTGTTTCTTTGTTTGTGTTTCTTTTCTTGTTGTTTTCTATTTTTCATTGAAAAAAAATCTTCATCATAAAAACTAAAACTGAACTGCTTTAAGTTATTTTAGCTCTTCATGACAATATCTTTGAATGTTCTGCACAAAATTCTTGTGACACAGCAGATAAACATCTTATCAGCCAAAACCGATATTTGGCTGATATATGGGCACAACCCCAGTCCAGATTAACCAGTAATCAGTGTGTGTTTGTGTCCAGACTCAACAGACAGACCTCTGGTCCACTTCAGCCTCCCTGACATCCACAACACCACCACACTGCTGCTAAGCAACGACAGCTCCACCCTTTATGTTGGGGCACAAAACGCCATCCTGTCATTGAATGTCAGTCAGAGTGATGTCATCAGCCTGAAGAAGAAGGTGGCTGAGAGAGACTCATTTTAATTTTACTGAAATATTATTACCCCTAAGGTTCTCTGGTGCTGTTGTACTTAACATTTTGTCTGTCTTTTATTCAGGTGCAGTGGAGTCCATCTGACAAAGAGATAACGAACTGTAAAAATAAAGGGAAGAATCAAACGGTAAAAATAAATGAATCCTAATGCTAAGTTACCAATTTTCAGTCCAAACACAACAGGAATATTAGTGATTTTTTCAGGAAATCTGTATGAATAAAACATGAATGTTCTTTCCCTCCAGTGTACGGCGAATGTTTTAACAGAATAACCTAAATTTATTTAACACTGACAGAGAATTTAAAAGGGACCTGATTTAAGCCATTGGCTGTATAAAAGATGAACATAGCCAGTTTGATGCCATCCATTAGCTGGCCTAAACTTTAGCTTTAGGCCAGCTAATGGCCTAAAGTTGGACCACAGGTTGACTGTGTCGGTTCTTCTTGGTCTCAGTGCCCCCTTTGATACTGTGGGTCACTCTATTCTTTTAGACAGACTGATGGAGTTTGGACTCTCAGGTACTGTTTTTAACTGGTTTAAATCATATTTCACTGATGGAGGATTCTTTGTAAGTGTTGATGACTGAACTACGGTGTTCCACAGGGGTCAATTTTGGGACCAGTGCTTTTTAACATTTACATTTAGGAGACAAGGAATAAGTTTTCACAGCTATGCTGATGATACACAGCTTTATGTCACTGTGTCTCCTGATGACACAGAGCCAATCAATGCTCTTTTTAATTGCATCTTAGATATTAAATCATGGAATGGCAGCAAACTTCCTCCAGCTCAATCAGGACAAAACCGAGGTTTTGATCATCGGCACTAAAGCACAGAGAGAGAAGCTTCATAACAAACTTTGGACTCTTGCACTAAACCCGTGAGCAGGTTAAAAACCTTGGGATATTATTTGACTCAGAACTCACATTTGAAGCTCACATTAAAATATTACAAAAATTGCATCTGTTTGAAAAACTTTAACTTGCATCTTTATTGTATGAAAAGTGCTATAAATAAAGTTCTGATTTGATTTGATTTACCCCACCCCCACCCCCCAGTGCTCTAATGCAGCTATCAACTAAGGAAAAATGCCAACCAAGAAGTCTTAAAGAAAAAATCTATCAAAATATTTTGATAGATAGAACCATGCTATCTTACTATACTAGTCCAAGCTATAGAGGAGCGCCAACTGTGAATTTCCAAAATATTCAGTAGGAAAGGAAGAAAAGAAAAGGAAGTCACCCAAAAGGCTCCTTTCACTTCACTTCAAAACTCCATGGTTTACGGGACAAACTGCAGCTTGTTGTAGCAAAAAAATAAGTTATTATTATTATCTGTCCATGATCTTTTTCTGTTGGTCTGCAGGTTGACTGTCCAAACTTTATTCATGTGATGCAACATTTAAACTCCACCCATCTCTACACCTGCGGCAGCTACGCCTACAGCCCCCGAGAAGCCTACATTGTGAGTTCGCATGTACTCTGAACTGAAATCTGCTTTTTTAAAGTCAGTCTATTAACAAGGTGGTAAAAATGTTATTTCTGATATAAATGATGTAACACTGTTACAGTAACACTCAAAATTAAACAAACCCAAAAAATTTAAGACAAATTTTCTCCAGTGAAGACTACGATGATTTCTAGGAATGATGTTGATGACTTAACAGACACACTCGGTTGTTCAGTTGAACATTGTTTGTCTTAATCAGGATACTGAAAGCCTCACAGTTGTCCAACAACCTGGTCCTAAAGGTCGATGTCCATTCAGCCCCTTCGAGAGGAGCACTGCTGTCGTCATAGGTCAGTCTGCTGATTTACAGCTTTCAGCTACACTTGCATGCAAGTACAATGTGGTTAAACCTCGAGCTCTTCTCACGTAGCTCTGTATGAATTTATGCAGAGTTCTTAATTTGGGAGCGATGAGCATTTTAAAATTTGAATCAGACTAAAGACAGTTTCATCGTTTTTTTTTTTATTAGTTTCTATTTTTATTTTGTTATTTTTGTTTTTAATTCAGTTTAGTTTCAGTTCATTTCCAGAGTGTACTTGCTCATTTCAGTGTAGTTTTTAAACTTAACTGAGAGTGAATGTTTAGTTTTTATTAAGTTTCAGTATTAGTTTTAGTTCAATTTTGTAAATAAAAACTTATGGGGCATTTGTCAGGTGTGAGACTAAGTTTGTTTTCAGTTTTTGCAAAAGTTTAGCTTTTATTTCATTTAAATAACAGCTTATTTCAAACCTAATTTTAGTTTTTTGTTGAGTTTTTGTTAACTATAATAACCTTGGTTTGAAGTGAGTTTGTTTTGGAAAAACCTGCATGAATAAATGCGTTAGTTGACTTGGTAGCACTTAATGTGTAGGATTGCAAAATCATGTTTTCCAGCAAAATACGATCAGATGTGCATTTGAGTTGCAATCAAAAAGTTCCTTTTTTTCCATTTGCACAAGTTGAGTTGTTACATAAGATTTTGTGCAATTTTACTATGAAGCACAGCGCCCGTGGGTGGCATGGCATCACTGACTGTGACCCAGAAACCAAACAGCAGTCCTCAGTAGAAGAGTCTGCAGCATACATGGAAAGCAACGTCATTTTCTTCCTCATTCACAGGGTGTTGTACTGTGAACTGTTCCACATGCAGTCATGCCAATGTGCACTTGCTCGCAGTGCATTTTCATTTTGTGGCCACACCCACACAATTCTTACTTCATGCCTGTTGTGCCCCTTTCCCCGTCTGCAGCCTCTTTCTATCTCCAAAAATGAATCTGACGGGTTGCCAGATTTGTAAGTTTCAGTTTTTATAGGTGCATACCTGGGTTGATGACTGAATTGCAAAAAAAAAAAAATTAAAAAATAAAGGTTTTTCAGTTACACTCCAGAAACTGGTTACTTAGACTGGTAATGCAAGGAATGCTAACACTGATCTGCAAGTCAACACATGGAAATACATTTGTGTTCTGTATAGTGTTGTTATATTACCAAAGTAGAGGCAATATTTATCAGCGTCACATATTCTGGTGCTAATGTGTGCTTTAAAACACAAACACCCTGAGCTCTCATGTTATCCGTTTGCAGACGGTGAGCTGTTCACAGCCACAACAACCGACTTTAGAGGACTCAAACCGCAGATTTCTCGATACTTCAGCAAAAATGGCCGTCCAGACGTCAACCTGGAGACATCCATCAAGTTGCTGGAGGGTGAGCAAACACGATCGTGACATTATCATCATTTAAGTCATAACTTTAAAAAGTCAAGCTTCTCCAAAGTGTGAATCCCTTTGTGTTTTGTTCTGCTGGTTGGACTGAATATGCAGAAATGAACACAAAGAAGGAGAACAAAGTGTTGTGGTAAGTAACAGACAGAGAAAAATGGGAAGGAAAAATGAATGTGTCAGAAAGTGGAAGAATAAACTCTGAACATCACAGAGAAGTTTTCTGCTTTACATCTGAATTTCACTTAAATTTCAGGCACTTGTGATACCACTACGGCAGCACTAATTGTTGGGCCAGAACGTGCAGGGAGATTTAGTGCTCCTTGACATTAATTTTCCAAGTTTCTAGAACTCTGGTGAAGGGATGAACACCTTTCAAAAGATATTTCCCCATTTGATGTTTTGATGATGGTGGTGTAGAGCAATATCTAGCCACTTTGGTCCAAAATCACCCATAGATGTTCAGTAAGACCTGGTGGCGGTGAAGGGCATAGTGTAGTTTTTTATATATATTGCACTAATGGATCTGCATCATCAAATGTGGGGTGCTCACCACAGTTAGTAATCCTGACATATGGCTCACAGATCGAAACGCAGATCTGTGAGAAATATTGGTTATGCAGTACACCAGTCTCACCACTGAGAGTTACTAATATTTTCACATAAGTGTGGTCACCTCCACCCCCTAACCCATGGTGCCCACACTCACTCACTGTGAAAAAGAAAAAAAAAATCACCTATTTGGGATTATTTTAGTTTTAAAACAAAACTCAGGGACCACAATGCTCTGTCCTTCACCTTCTAAATTAATAAATAAGTGGGGTTAACATGTGCTATTAAATGATTAGGGTGACCAACCTTTAATATGTAGAGGTGTAGGTTAATAAACTAACAACATGCAGCCCCCTTATCTAGCATGAGCTCAGAAAGACCTTGGTAGCTCAGAAATCTGCCAAAGACGGGAATGGAGACTTCTACACTGGTGCTTTGTGTCACAGTACAATGCCAGGTCTCGTCTGCACTGCATTCACTAGTCATACAAGAATCTCTGTCAGTATCTGTGTACAGTTCTCCACTCTAGCTCAGCACAACATAAAGGAAGGAGACACAACCTCGTGCCAAAATTCAGCAGTTATGCTTTACAAGTTGATTATTTACCGAACTGAATTATCAAAGAGGAGAAAAATAAAACCACAAGCTAATACACCAGTCCAACTGCCCAACCCTAGATGTTAGTTGAATTATTTTTCCTACTTAAACAGGTTACACGTACCGTTTGTGCCCCAGCATTTTTATACACAGCAATATATATAACAACAATTTGATGCTGGTTACCTAATTGTACCATGCATGGTTTGTTCAAACATTTTGTGCCACTAAAGCCTTTTTGAACATAGTATAAGATCAGGCAGGCCACAAAATCAAGTTGATCCTGCAAACCTAGTACATCAGCTGTTGCTCACCATCACTCTTCTTCACATCCCATTGACAAATCTCAGATAGGGCACAATGTTTATACTGATTTAGCCTGCTGAAAGCTGCTGCAGCATCATGTGTGGACATGGAAGGGCAGGGAGGTCCCAGAACAAAGCCAAACTGGCAAATACAGTACCATGTTCTGCACAGTATCATGTACCTACAGTATATTGCAAAAGGAGCATTACCTGGATGAAACTCCTCTTGGACTTGAGGTTAAACTACTAAATAAGTAGTTTAAAAACAGAAAAACCTTTTCAGTAAAGCCTTTTACTGACTGTACTACAGAAGAACCTGCAGTGATACCCTTTATTGTGAATCACTGTCTTACTGCAAGCCAGTGAGAGCAGTGACTATATCAACACATAGATGTTGGTCATAACTACTGTTCTTAAAAAATGCTGATATCAAAAAGCCATAAAAACCTCATAAACACATAACACACATGTTTGTGTCAGCTCAGATACTTTCAACCAAACCACTGCAGTGAGGTTTCCAGAAGCTACTTCCTGCTTTCTGTCTCCAACAATTCATTTCCTCTTTGTCTTAAAAGAAGCCCTTGTAGTGTCATTACACGTCATTTTATAAAGTAACATTTGGAATTTTAACACAAATAAGATTCCTTGTTAATATATTGCAGCATGCAAATACATGGATGTTTGCATTTAAATAATAAAATTATATTATCTTCTGAATCTTTCTCCAGTCTGTTAGTCTCTCAGCTTAACACTTTGTACGCTCTTAGATCCCTTTTCCCTACATTCAGAGCACATGGCACAACACCCTGATCTGTAATTACTTCCTCTATTTCTGTATTTCAGAGCCCACTTTTGTCAGCTCATCGTTGGCAGAGGGGAAACTCTACTTCTTCTTTAGTGAAGTTGGGAAAGAGTTCAGCTTTGTAGATGAGCTGAAAATTGCCCGGGTGGCTCAAGTCTGCAAGGTGACAGTAAATACAGAGACTGCATAATGTGAATGTGCGTATAAAGTAATAAAACATTAAAGTTTGTTCTGTCTGTGTTTGGTTTTACAGGATGATGTTGGTGGACAGCGGACTCTGCAGAAGAAGTGGACGTCCTTTGCTAAAGCCCCTCTGCTCTGTCAGTCTCACAAACAGCTTCCCTTCAACGTTCTCCGGGATGTGTTCACCCTCCAGCCACCAGAGGGCCACAATGAGACTGACACTCTGTTCTATGGTGTCTTCACCTCTCAGTGGTAGGAAAACAATGACCCTTTAAAAAATAGCACTTCATGATATTTGGGTTGTGCTGTCCTTGCACATTTCAAGTGACACATCTGATTTTTATTAAAGCCATTTGCACCACTAAGAACAAACTTAAGTCTAGTTGTAATGACACATAAGTAAATTAAAGTTATTACTAAATATTTACACTTAGTTACTGCTAAATGTAGCTGATTCACAGCTGAGAATCAAACCCAGAATTTCTCTGTTTGGGTGCCCAGAAGAACTGATTAAAAACAGGCAACACGTTGTCCATTAGTATGTGATTGGTGACAGACCTTAAGAACTATTTTACCATGGTGTGGATAGTTTTGTCCCGTATTGATTTAACCTCGAGCAGGATTACAGATTACGGCAGATAATGCTCACTATTTAGTGACTCATTATCAGTAGGTACCCACAAAAGATGTGCACACACAAAAGTTCCCACATATAAACTGGTAGGCAGGAGTCCCAAAGTGCTTTGCAGAAAACAATCTAAAACAATACAAAACTTTAAAAAGAAAATGGAGAGGCACGAGATACAAGAATGTGAATATAAAAGATCACAGATTTATACAATGCAAAAATTACATTTAGCCCAAAAAAATGCACAGTAATTAAAACAGGGTTAAGAACAGCACAATAAAATTAAAGACAAAAATGTATATCGCATAAAAGCTTAACAGGGTGGTCCTGAAATGTCAAGTTAAACATTTAGTTTGTGCTTTTTGATTTTTCAGCTCCTCTTGGGTAATAACAATTAAAGTGAAATTTCAGAAGGTTTTACATAAACCACGTTTTCGTGCCACAACCTGTGTGTTTTGAAATATTGCTCACACTACACAGTTGGGAATTATAACTCTTCTTAACCAATAAAAAACAATAATCTTGTTTTTCTGACCCAAATTTCTTGAAAAACTTCTTGACAACTCAACACCGCAGTTAACCAAGGACAGCAAAATGAATCTGACTCAAACTTGGAAGAACTCTGATGATGACATAAAAGAAGAGGCTGTGGCTGGCTGGTTTCCTCATAGATGAGCTGCCTAGAAATCGGCTCCCAGCCTGGGCCGAGGTTCTCAGACAGTACTTCAGGCTGCACCATGATGAGAAGGTGGAAGTCAGGACTGCAGTAAATCAAGCTGTTCATGAGGCAATGCACATCTGGGAGAAGGCAAGAATCCCAGCTGGAGAAGCGTGAAATGTTACTGGGAGACTAGAGAGAAAAGGGCAATCCTGAAAGGAAGATATAGTCAATCTGCACCTGAGATAAAAAAGGAGGAGTTTCAGACTGATTAAGATTCCAGAGGATTGTGAATTCATTTGGGCACAGCGTGAGCTAGGGCAGCATTGTGACATAGTCAGCGCTGAGTATTAGCAGAAAAACAAGAATGTTCCCTTCATCGTTGTGAACTGTCAATTGCAAAGGCAAGGCATGACAAGGAAGAGCAACCTGCACAAGAGGCCAAAAATACATTTTTACACCACATCTGACAGCAATCCTGGACTGACCGAGCTCAGTGACAGATCAGCAGTTCATGTACTGTCTGCAGCAGGAGACTAGACTAGATGTTCAAACACTGAAATGTGATGCAGCATGTGAAAACCTGGCTAAAGTTAAAATTTAGATGGGTTTTCACTTTTTTATGTTTTCCCAAATTTTAAAACTTCTAGACTAACATGCAAACAACAGATTTCATTTATCTGTCTTTATTTTTCTTTTAATTTTTAACTTGAAGATGTCACACTGTGTCCACTCTTTGAATTATTGTGGTTTAGTAATGATGAAAACAGATATTCACTTGTAGCACGTTCGTATATGGTTTAACTTCTGGTAAAAACTCCGTCTTTGGCCAAAGGCTAAAGACGGAAACATTGCCAGCATCAGCAGTATGCATCAGAAACTGAAACGACACTTTTCAGACATAGATTTGAGACGTATTTGCAGACAGTGAAGTTAATATAACAAACATTGGAAATATTGGAAACTCTGCTTGTTCTTGATTGTGTCATTGCTTGGCTGCTTTTGTGTGCAGATTCTCAATCTGTGTCTTTGGCCGGCTTTTCCCGTTCTGCATCACAAATGCTTACACCTTGTGTGACAGTGATAGGTAAACTTCAGTTTATTTATCCATATTAGTAACCATATATATATATTCAATTCAATTCAATTCAATTTTATTTATATAGCGCCAATTCACAACAACAGTCGCCTCAAGGTGCTTTATATTTTAGGGTAAAGACCCTACAATATTAGACAGAAAACCCCAACAGTCAGACGACCCCCTATGAGCAAGCACTTGGCAACAGTGGGAAGGAAAAACTCCCTTTTAACAGGAAGAAACCTCCGGGAGAACCAGGCTCAGGGAGGGGCAGCCATCTGCCGCGACCGGTTGGGGGTGAGGAGAAACAGAAGAGAGCAGAGGGAGACAGGACAAAAGACACACTATGGGAGACAGACAGAGTTTAATAATAGCTAATGATTAAATGCAAGTGGAGAGTTAAAGGAAGTGAGGAAGAGGAAGTGCTCAGTGCGTCATGGGAAGTCCCCAGCAGCCTAAGCCTATTGCAGCTTAACTAAGGTTCAGGGTCACCTGATCCAGATGAACTACAAATATATATATATATGGTTACCAAATTGCGGGATATTTGGTAACCATATATATATATACTGTATTCTTGTATTCCTGAAAATAGTTCATCTTTATAAAAATATAAAGATGAACTATTTTCAGGAAGCACATACACAAACTCCATATTTTCATTTTGGTGTAGTACAGAGCAAGGTTATTATAGTTAACTAAAACTAAACTAAAGCTAGATGTGAAAAAACATTTTAGTTAACTAAAATAAAAAGAAAACCTTGACTTTTGAAAAAAATTAAAACTAACT
>VUQI01002204.1:14196-28027 GCA_015106735.1 Paratilapia polleni | reverse complement strand
GTCTCCTCCATTAATTACAGCTTCCGTTCTCCTCTCTACCTCCCACCTCTCATCACTCCATCATCGGAAAGGGGTAAAAATATCACACCATAAGACCTCCTTACCCGGTCTCTCCCCCCTCCCTTCCACACCTTCATCCCATCTTTAAACAGTTCCTCTCATTCTTTCATCTTGCCACATTACCTCCTCCCTCCACTCGCATGTGCCCTCCTCACTCCGACATTATTGTCACATTCCTTTTTTTGCCACTATCTTTCCATCTATCTACCCCTCCAGAATAGCCATCTCGCCATCTTTTTTCCTCTCTATTACGCTATTGGTTTTACCTTCTAGCTTCCCTCATCTCTCACTCTCCCTTCCTTTTTCTGAGGCGCAGCCTGCTCTTTCTCTTTTTGTCGGTAGAATGAAAGATAAAGATCTTTAATTAATCAATCCACATACTGTTGCCGACAGTGTCTCGCAGTCTTATGTCTCTGGCTCTGCCGCTGTAAAAAATGCCCTTTTTTAACCTTTTCTATAATTCATCTTTGCTCTAAGAATACAACAGTATATATTTTTTTCATACTTTCTGAGGTCTGACCCTTTTGCACCTGCCTGAGATTTCACACAGGAACTAAGGTGAAAGTTTACTTTCATTATTAACTTGAAGTATAAGAAAATAGTTGATGTCTTTTTAATGACATCTTTTGTAACGGTTTAATTAGAACTGTTTGAAACCCGGCTTTAGTGTTTTTGGTTAATTGTGCAATTTATTTTTTTCATGTCAGGTTGAGTAGTAATCATTAAAAGTCTCCCTTTTTCAGGAAATTCAGGTAAAATTAACTCGGTGTCAAAATGAATGGGCCCTCATGGCTAGGCAAAAATGCAAAATATAAATTGTACTGTAGGAGTCCCTTCATCTCTTTGATTCTTGTGCCTTTATCCCACAGGACTAATCAGTAATTAATCCACGAGCAGCAATTTGGAGTTCTACAGTGTGCGAGCTGTTGATTTGTTGATTTTATTTTTATATTTTTATTTATTTTATTTTTTTAAAATGTGTTGATATGTTTTTTGGCCCAACACCTGCTCCATCTTATGCATGAGACTGTGAAATAACCTTATATTAAACTTTACATGTGTAACGAATCTGATCATATGCATCTGTGTTTTCTGATTTGACTCAGGTGACTTGACTGCCTTATGACTCCAAGAAGAAATACAATTTAGATTCAAATTGCAGCTCACACTGAGGGTCTTAAAGAAATTCAGCTGCCTCTATGTCACAGCTACTGCTGCAGCTCTAACTGCTGACCATACTGATAAGTGGACCAGATCAGAACTAACTTCCTGTAGTTCTCAGAACAGTGACTGTCCACATGTAGGTGTCCACTAATTGTATGTAGCATATTTTCCTCACGTTTCTCTTTCTTTGCTCTCCCACCCACAAGTCACTTCTCCCATGCCCTGCTGGAGAGGCAAGCCAGTTTGAAAACTGCTGCTTTGTATTAAACTGGAGGGTTGAATTTATGGCTGCCTGGAAAGTTTTCTGCTTGGCACTGACTGTCTTTCACTTTATTGCACCATACAAAAAAATCCTGCTTGAGCTGAAAATTTGCCTTTTTGCCTTTTTTTTTTTTTTTTTTCAAAATTGTTGCGCCCAGAGCGAACAATGTGCCTGCCTCGCTCTGCTGGCTTCCTTCCATCAGATTATATTTGTTTTAAATTTTAGCAGTCTAGGCATACTCACTGTAAGTTACGCTGAACAAGAGCTTTGATCAGATGCCTAAAATGTAAATGTCAGCTTCTGTACAATGTCTCTTTCTCTGATTTATAGCTGCTGCACAACACCATATTGTTCCTTTCCTTGCCTGTTGTCATCATGCTTTCTTAGCCTTTCCCTTCATGCCTACTGTTCCTTGTGGTGACAACAGAGCTGTCAGCAAACACATACACATTCACACGGATGTGTACACATTACACCATCATACATACAGACTCACTGTGAGCCATGATTGTCTTCTACAGACAATGTGTGACCTCTTGCAGCATCCCTGTGTCTCACACCATCACTCTGTAATCCCTCATCTGTCCCTGTCCTCATCTACACCTGCTTCTCCTCACAATCCTCACTTGCACTGCTCCTTCCCTACAGTTGTTTTCTTTGTTCACATCCTTTCTTTGTTAAAATGTTTTTTATTTCTTCCTCCATTCTATACCCCATTAAATTTCTGTTTGATCGCTTCTCTCTCTTTTTTTTTTTTAAAAAGTATATATTGTTTTCTCTTTAGTTTTCCTTTCAACAAACTCTGAGCTCTTATTCCACCCTACATCCATCTTCACCTGTTAGCTAGATCACTATTGACCACAGCACTATCCCTCGGCCCATTCCTTTCCTTTCATCTCATGCCGTCCTTGCCCAATTCTATTTTGGGCTGTCTGTTTACCTCTCCATTTCAATTAAATTTAAATGAATCAAAATTGGTCTTAATTACTCTTCCTATACTGGCAAGCATGGAAAATGACTTAATGTTACAAGGGCATACTTCACTTGTATAACAAAACTGCAAGACACTCAGGCGATATGTCTAACTGGATAAACACTAATTAAATAGTGTAATTAAAAGACAGTGCAAAGTCGGGAAGATGGTCATGCACAATTTAGCACAGCTTGGTATGCCACAAAACCCATTTGACAGGTTCGTTTGCAGTTTGTATGATTGACATTGATATGCAGCATTTTTTTTTTTTTTTTTAGTATATAACACTAACAATTTTTAGTGGATGCAGCCTGGTACAAGTTCAGAAAAGATCATCATTGTATCTGGAACTTTATTTTATCAAGACAAAAAGATATTAAATTTCACAGTAAGTAATTTATCTAAAAATACCATTTTACAAGCAGGTATAGTTTGTGATATTGTGTGTTTTATTTTTCACTGTTTTGTTATCAAAGAAGCCTTGGGTGAAAAAACAAAAAAAAAACAAACAATTTCTCCATTTGGTAGCTGGAGCCTGATCTTCAATAGCAGATGGTTTTGATAAATTGTCATGAATTTGTAACTATTCACTTTTTTCCTTCAAACATTAAAATGATGGTTTGAATTTCATTATTACCCATATAGATTCTGCTGCTGACATTGACATTAAGTGATTGTACGCTCCAGAACAGCAATTAAATGAACTTTGTGGTGAGTGATGAGTGAGCGATAATGACTTTGAACATTGCAGATTTCATACTTTTAGGATGGTGTTATTTTAAATGAGTTGGAATGCAAATGTAACCCGCATGAACTTGTCTAACGTGGTAACTCTGCATAGATATTCCCATGCTGTAATGTTGTGAGTTGACACTCAAAGCACAATGTCACTTTAGTGCCTCACTCGCTGTAGAAGTAGACTACTTTAGACATCTGTCTGATATTCATGGAGATGTAGATTGTGTGTAACAGTAGAATAACCTTTGATCATTTCACTCTCAAAAATACAAAGTGCTGAAAAAAGAGCTACAGCAGGGAAGAACTTTTGTTCCTTTAAATCTCGAGTCAGTGTCAATCAGCCATCCTGTCTCAACTACAGGAAATGGCTTTTCAGAGTTAAGTATTTTTGAATGTCTTATTTCACCAACAGCTCAACAAAATATATTGGCTGCCACTGTATTAAACAATGAATGTCAAAATGAAGGCATAGTGTATATTAAAAATGTGGACTTCATGTTTTATGCATCAATCTGATTAATTATCCCTTCTGAGAGTGTGACGTGTTGAAACAGATTTGGCAGCCAGGGACTGCACCACCTCCATTCCTCCTCACCGAGGAGATGTCTGAATATTATAGAACGAGAACAAAATGAATGAGCTTGCAGTTACACATGAGCATCAAGTTTATTTTTCCATCATATTTATAGTATAAAATAAAATTGTCTCTCGTGTCTCATTTTGTTTTGCTTTCTTTCTCTCCTCTCTGCTGCTTTCCACCCTCTCTCATTTCGCTCTCTCTTTCTCTCCCGCTCTGCAAGTGTGTCCACTATCTGTGGTGAGAGACAGTTATTTAAAAGATTAATTGCAACCTACTGTACTGTGGTTACTGTCAGAAGCCCCACTGGACCATACAAAAAAAAAGAAAAGAGAGAGTGAGATAGGGAGTAAATGCAATGAGGGAGCTGTTAACAGACTGAGATTGAGAGTGAAGAAAGAAAATAAGAGGTAGCATATATGAGATGAGAGAGAGGGGAATACAAAGGTGGAGGAAGAGATGTAGAGAGGGAGAGGAGAGAAAGTGGAAATGAGTGAGAAACGGGGACAGGGAGGGAGGGAGGGGTCGAGCGAGAGTCAGTGTAGTAAATGGAATTTGAGGCTACTGTAGCGTTACTCTATCTCGATGGGAAACTAAGGATATAGGTGGATTCAACACTGTGTGTGAGAGAGAGGGTATATGCTTTTTGTGATAAGTTTGCGGGCCCCTGTGTGCAATTGCTTGCATGCACTTCTTTCATGTCAGTGTGTGTCCTGGTGGGAATAAGAGACTGCAGTATCGTTGTGCTTCTCTGATGGGAGGTAGCACTGAGTAGCTCACAAATAAAGCTCAATGTAGACACACACCGACAATCCCAGCATGGACAGTGCGAGCGTGTGAGCACCTGATGTACCGCTCATTATGTAGACTAAGCTGCGTTGCTCCTATCTTGAACTTATCATGCTCTCAAATGGAAAACAAAGGGCATTTACCATTTATTATCCACCTTCTGAGAAGATTTTTTTTTAAAAAAAGTTAGTGCTGTGTATGCTTATGTAAACCGAGCTATACACTCAATTTGATTACATCACTTAGTGTTAATAGTTCGGAGATTACTTTGTTTTCGCAATGATTCCACATGAGTAGCTTTAGACTATTTTCACAAAAGCCTCCTCTTTTTCTGCACTTTGAATCTGTTCAATAAAATATAGAACCCGTAATGGTAGCAGTAATGGCACCGGCATTAAAATATATGCCATTTTACTTTGCATACCGCTTAACACAGGGTACAACTGAAGCTGTCAGTGTCCTCAAGGATTCTCCTGGCACTGCCTCATCAATTACCTTGCTACTCAATAACTACTGGCAGACTCAAGTACAACAGTAAATGAGATTCTTACATAATACAACATGGGCCAATAATGACACTATGAGCTCACTGCATGCATTAAGTTTGGAGGCCAGGTACTGCAGTTAAATTAAATTAATACTGCATGCAGAGCAGTGAATTCTTGACTCAAAACAGCTCCTAAAAGATATTCAGTGTTTTTATGCCATATGTCTCAGTTTTGCCCCATTTATATGAGTGTAAGAATCATGGATTTGATTAATAAACATCTTCTTCCTGCCAGCTTCTGAGCGCTTCACACATTTTGATGAGTTTAACAGTTTTTTTCTTGGCAATTTTGACAGCAGAACCAGAACTATTTCAGGAGACTACAGCTGAAATAGTAGGTAACATTTGGTGAAGTAACACTAGTGTGGGTATACATCACGACATAAACACCTGTAAAACAATATTTCCACCACAAATTTCATTCTAGGTGTTGGGAGACACAGGCAACAGATAAATCACCACATAAATTTTTACTGAGCTAAGGGCAGAGATGTCCAAGTTGGCTAATCAATGAAACACATAGACTACGTTCTGCAAGAATACTGGTGTTCTTTGCAGACCTTAAAAACAGCTCTGAGTTGTTGTGAGGAGCTGCAATTCAAGTCAGTGCTGGGTCAGCTCTGCCTTCTCTGCACTCACTACAGTGCATCCACGAGACAGATCATTGCATGTTGAACGTTTTGAGATTTAACTGGAAGCAGCTTCCACATCACTCCGTATTTTCCATTTTACCTGCACATTGCTTCATGGACAAACTTTTTAGTGACATTAGCCAACTTAGACCACTGTTAACACTTACAGAGCTTTGCACTGAAGCCCTTCTTGTTAAAATGGATTTACTCTGTAGCACATGATACAAGGGTTGAATTTAAGGCAAAAGTAGCATTCGCTTACTGCAGCAAATGCACAAAGCAGAACAGAAAACAATAGGGTCCCAGCTGTGACAATTTGAGTGATGGCTGGCCAATAGTGATATACAAAGCAATATTATGCACCGCAGATTGCTGCTGTGTTGAAAAGTCAGGTGAAGTGAGCTGCTACAACTGAAAAAATATGATGGAAACACTGAAAAATAAGCAATCCAGTGCAATGACCATGTAACATGCTACTTTTGTGCAGCCTGTAACTTTATTGACACTGTGTGAGATCACTGTTCTGCTGATGTTGAGCTTTCAAAATTGGTGGAGTTGTGGGAATGTTTGAATTACAGGCTCGAAACCTTTATAAATGTAGCATGAATAATTGCAACGGGCTGTCTTATGTTTCGCCTTTGCCGTTAGCAGTCTGACACGAAGACGAGGAGAGGGCTTGTGAAACCACACAGACGCTCAGCATTTGGTTCCTTTTAGCAAGTGTTGGTCAGTTTATAAATGTGTTACAATCTGTTACATTCTGATGCTCCAACCAGCCCACACACTGAACACCAAGATTTATCCCTCTTCTTCAGTCTGTCCACATGGTATGTGTATATGTATGATGTCTTTGAGAGCTTATGTATGTGTGTATATTTTCAGATCTGATTGTGTGCCTCTCTGTGCCCTTTAGCTGTGTATCAGGTCTTTTGTTTGTTTATGATGTCCTGCGTGTATTATATTTATATGCCTGTATTTGTGAATGCACATGTCATGTCTGTGTGAGGCTGTCTGTGTGTGTCCTTTCAAAATGTGCAGAGGGGGTTGTCATTGTTCATCCGTCAGTCTTCTTGTCAAGACCATCGGAGAGCAAAGCCAAGGAGGGAAGAGTGTGAAAAGAGCTGTAGAGGAGGATGGATAAGAACAAGAGAGAATGAGAGACAGCAAAGCAGTTGTCGGAGAGAATTAAAGAACTGTTTCAGGCAGTCACTGTGTGTGCATTTGTGCACACATGGTACGTTTAATCCTGCACTGTTCCAGATGACAATGAACACAACTGACACTCACAAAGTGAGAAGAACTCCTTACAAAGATAAAAAAAAAAGACAACAACAACCAAAAACCTCATGATCAATTCCCCAATTATAGGATACACATCCACACCTAAAGAGAGACAAAGGCTCATGTGAGGGCACAAGAATTCATTACTTTATTAATAATGAAACGCAGACACACAAAGACACCGACGCAAACACAGAAATCCCAGCCAGACAGGAGTCAAACATCCTTTTTAGAGATAGTTGGATTCACACAAATGCAGTAATGAGCTCTTCAAGCCTTGCCTACACACAGGCTGACTTTCCCATGTGTATTCACCCAACTCAAACATTAACAGGGTAGAAGATTAAGTGCACACACGCACACACTTACACGACACACATAAAACCCCCCGACTCTCGCTTTCTCCGTCTCTCACCCACACGGACGGACAGACAGACACACACACACACACACACACACACACACACACACACACACACACACACTCACACACTAACAACAGGTCTGCTAAGCATGCCCATGTATCTCCAATGAAGTGTCAACTATACTTTAATTGGGCTTGAATCTGATGGCTGGGTGTACTGTTTTATAAGCAAGTCTATGTGTGTGTGTGTGTGTGTGTGTGTGTGTGTGTGATTTATGCTGAGCTGTGTGAGTATGTGTGTCCTCAATCAACTGTCTTTGTGTTTGACCACAGTCGATGGATGCTCTGGCCCTGTTCTCTCAGGTCCTCAGCCTTGCTCTCTGTGTGACTTTTTCCTGACTGAGCTAAATGATCTTTTTTTTTTTTTTTCATTTGGCCTTATTTCATCCTAAGCGGGTAGTTTTACTGAGCTTTTATAAAAGTTTTCCAGTGTGGATAAATTAAACACTGCTGGTGTCAAGTTTTGGGTTGGACAGCGAAAATCAAATTGATGATTTTTCTGTGGTTCTGTGGCAGTAAAGTAAAGAAGGGGACTTTCTGTCACCCACAATCCCACTCTGTGATCACTCACTTTAAATGTCAAGCCTATCTCACAAAGTAGCATACTGTATTTATTTGGACGCCCTCTCCTTCATACAGTAGTGATCTGATGGATACTTCTGACCAGCAGAGAAGAAATTATATTTATGGGCCTGCTTTTTCGCTTGTCTGTTGTTTGACAGCAGAAATTGATAAATATATAAATAAAAGTGGCTAAATTGTAGCTTTGGCTGCAGTGACTATGGCCAGGAAGAAACAGAGTGAACCAATGAGACTATTTTGTTTGCAAACAGGAGTAAGAAGACATTTTGTTTTTTATTGTTCTGTTTCTTGCATTTAAATTGCATTTTCATTTTTTTCAGTGGGCTTAGTGTTGATGTAGTCTAAGGGCAGTAATGGAAAAAAAAAAAGAAAAGAAGGAAAAAGGAGAAATTTGTGCCATTTGAGTGATTTCTCTGTTTGTGTCTTCTGCATTATAACAAATAGGAGAAATTTGTGTCTGTGGGAGGCCTGTTTGTGTCCTTTGTGTGCGTGTATTTGCACCTGAATGTGTGCACTCTTATCTACATACAACCAATGTTGGTGATGGGAAGCAATCAATCGTCCAACTATCCCATTAGGAGCAGGAGCTTGAGAAAAGGGTACGTGTGTGTTGGTGGTGATGGTGTGGGTGTAGGCGGTCCTCTCTGTTAATTTGTGTCAGGCTATTTGCATTCACAACACAGCTAGAAGAGGACAGAGGGAGAGAGAGAGGGGAGACGAACAGGAGAACCGACTGAAAGGGACAGGAAACAAATGGAGTGGAAGGAAAAACAAGACCCGTGGCAGAGAGAAAGAGGGACAGATTAGATGGTAGAGGACAAGACAAAATGAGAGAAGTGTCAGAGAAGGTCTAAGAAGACGAGACAGTATTTAATCCCTTAGACCGCTCACAGGTGAATAAGGCAGAAATTTACTTCACTACAAGTTACCCATGACATAACACACACGTATACAGTATCATGCACATCACATGTGTACATATTGTATCTACTTGGATCCATTCATCTCTGGGACGTTAACATCTCTTATGTTTGAGATAAGAGATCAACACGTACAAACCACCGCTTGCTGACCAATCAAAAACATCCATTCCTCACCAGGTAGTGAGAGGGTCTCTAATAGTTGTCCTTTCTTTTTTAACAGTTTAAGTTTGTATCTTCTATGATAAGCAAACAATTGTATATTCTTAGGTATTTTATTCTTTGCTTATTTCAAGTTGGCTGCGACCAATTTTAAATTCACCTGATTGTTGTATAAGACTTCATATTGCAATATATCCCTAAGACATGAAGACAGGACACCTAAGCCTTGTACTTTCCAACCTTTATATAAAATTTACAAGTAAGCCTGTGTACCAGTTTTAATTATGTTATGTTCTTTACTTGCTTTCATAGTGAACAACACCACCTGAGGGGTAGACTATAAAGGAAGTTCAAAAAAGCCAGGCCTTTTTTGAGTTAGCCAGCTTGACAAAACCTAAAACTTTAGTTGGAGATAACGGGTATCACGACGGTGGTTATCAGTTTTCTCTCTGCTTCAGGCTCTGTGTGCGCTCACATAGAAAGGGGTGTTTCACACATCATATGGGTCTTCTTCGACACACAATGATCCCTATGAGTGCCGCCTACTCCAATCAGAGACATTATCAGATGATGATGATAAAAATCTATAAAGAACATAAAAAATATAACAGCAATTGAGTGTGCTCTCAGTGATGGCCGCACATTAAAGCTCAAAACTTTAAACTGGATACATTTAAACATGAAAGGATACTGTCTAATAAAGGAGACGTGGAAATCACTTTAGTTTGTCTGCAGAAATAAAATTAATTTCATTGATCGAACAGGTTTTCTTGGGGATAAATAGCCAGATCAATTTTCTAATCCGTGTTCTAGTAACTGCAATTCCAGCAGTGTAAAATGAGACTTAGCAACAGATTAGAATCAAGTATAGAAACATTTAAACATTTTCTGCATCACCAAATGAATACATGCAATGCACAGTTTGTGCTGCTGTAACTTTACAGCTGGGCTTCACTGTGATGTTAGTAAGGTATGGCTTAAGTTGCACATATAAAACATATCCCCCAATAGAGAATCTACATTGTGCTGAAAGTATGCTGTAAATAAAAGAATTAATGAAAATGTGGCGCTTCCAGCCAATTTTAAGCAGAAACTCTGAAGATGCTCGCGACCAGGTTATGTGTTCGGCATAAGTTACCACGTGATTTAGCCAGGTTAAAAGAGAGCCACTTTGTGGCACTGAAAACTCTGAATTTAAGCTTGACATAGCTCCCTAACCCATTAACTTCATGTCATAGTACACCCCTCAGGGTTGTAACTGAAAGAATAACTCAGAAATACCTTAATTTAAGCAACCCATTTAAGCAACTAAGCAAATTCCTTTATTTAATTTGAACATGTTTGCTTAGAAAATGATTTCTGAGTATGTATGTTTTCCATATACTTTATACTGTGTATCTCTTGATATACATAAACAATATGTGCTGGTATGTGTTTTCCCAGCAGCTTCACTGCTGCACCAAGACAAGGGCATTAGTTACTCCAGCGCAAATTACTTAATTCACAAGCCATTTAGCACTGATCTCTTCCACCCCAGTAACTAGATTTCACTGTCTGCATGCTTCCACCAGCATTAGCCTTCATGTTCCTTTCCTCATTGCTTTTAGCATTAGCTTAGCTATAGGCAATGCACTCCCCTATTAATTAAGACCGTTTTGAGTGTGAAGCATTTCAGATCACGTTATCATGCTAACTGAAGCAGGACCACTCTGTCTTGCCTTGTTGCCTCCCTCATCACATGCCTGTTTCTCTTCTCAAGCTTTATTTCTTTGATGCCTTGCTTTCCCTGCTCTCATTTTCTCTTGGGGTCACTGACCAACCATAACACCAAATGGAAAAAATAAATAAATAAAAATTGTGTGTTTGTGTCTTGCATGTGTGCAATGTTTCTATCCTTGTGAGAACTGTTTATTGAGATTTACATCTTTGTTCTAAGGATATGTGTTTAGGTTAGGATGAGACATGTAACAGTGAAGGTTAAATAATAAGGATAGGGCCTGTGATGCAGCCCACATAGTGGTTCTTCCATTATCTGCAGTGTTTACCTCTGCAAGTTGGGTTTATCTATCTACATCTGTGTGTGTGTGTGTGTGTGTGTGTGTGTGTGTATGCTTATGTGAATGGAAAAGGATCTGGTTTGGCTGATGGCACAATTTAGATTGAAGTGAAGGAAGTGCAGAGGATGAATGCAGGGAAGGAGATGAGTGAATAACATGATAAAGCAGAAGCTGGGAAATTGAAGCACAGTGTAGGACAGCTGTCCAACTTAGGAAAGAGATTGGAGGTGATGGTGGTGAGAAAAAACATGTGAATACAGAGTAAAAGGAAGGAAACAAGTTCCAAATAATGCTTACTGGATTCAACAGTCTTCTTTTGGCAGTGATGACAGTGGTGTAAGGAATGTCTTCTACAGGTGTAAACAAGAACTGTTAGGGGTGATCATAATTGGTCAGAAATACAAGACAGCAGAGTTCCTGTAGTTGATTTAGTGTCACTTGTGCCTCAGGCGAAAATCTTACACAACTTGAAAACTCCGTTGAGCTAGTGCCTCTTTATTTACAACTGCATTAGAGTGAAGTTCTGTGGCATGATAAAGTGGCACTTTGCAACAAGTAGAGTGGCAGATTATTGAATATAAATGAGCATTTCAAAAATGAAATGCACACAGACACAGTCAGTGCAACTTTTCACATACAAGAGATGCACACAGCTCCAGGGAGCTGCCAAGATAAATATACCTCTGAACATAAAATTCACAAGTGGAAAGACAAAGTACCACAACATTATAGAAGGAGGCATTAACCATTACTTTTTGTAATCACTAGCTAGCTTGTAGATGTAAAGCTCGGTTTCCAGATATGTTAGGATGCTGTGTATACATATGCGAAAAGTGTTTTCAAAAAGAGTATCTTTTAATTAAGTGCAGTGCTTAACAAATTTATTCGACCACCACCCAGTGTAAGGTTTATGCAACAGCTTCCCTAAATTCCCTAAACATTACTGGTAGTTACCAAAATCACTTTTTATGTTTCTGTGATGGTTAATCCACCAGTATGCACAAGTTCTTTAATTGAACTGATAGTTTTTAATGCTAAAATATAATTATTGTTGTTATCCATGAATTTTCAAATTTACTGTTTTACAAAAAAAAGCCCAAAAAAATAGTAAAGCGCATTATTATTTTTTGATTAAGATGCCAAATTACAGTTATTTCCTTGCATTCCTGAACAGAAAAGACCAAAACAGAACTCTCTTAGACAAGCTTTCTTGTAATTTCTTTTACTGCATTGGCAGTGTGTTTGGCATCATTGTCTTGCTGAAAAATGAAGCTGTTTCGCTTTCCAGATGGTACTGCATGGTGGATCAAAATCTGATGGTACTTTTCTGTGTTCATAATTCCATCAATTTTGATAAGATCTCCAACACCACTGGCTGAACTGCAGCCCAAAACCTTGAAAAAAGCCTCCACTGTGTTTTACAGATGGTTGTAGACACTCACTGTTGTACCTCTCTCCTGACGTCCTCTGTATATTGACAATGATTTGAACCAAAAGTGTCAAATTTGGATTCATCACTACATAAGACCTGTTGCCACTGATTTTCAGTCCAGTTCTTGTGTAATTTGGCATACCTCAGCCTTTTCTCCCTCTTTTTATTCTTTAATGGCTTCTTGACAGCCATCCTTCCATTGAGATATTTCTGAACAGGCTTCCGCAGATACTAGATGGATCAGCTGAAGGGCCAGCTGCATCTCTCAGGTCCTGTGTCAGGTCTTTAAGGATATGACTTTCAGATACTGTCCTACACTTGTCTAGTTTCCTCTTGTTTGTTTGTTTTTTTTTTTTAATTTTAAGAACACACTGCATGCCATGCCGAGATATGCCAAATTTTGGGCTAATAGCTAATCCCTTGAGTTGCGTACCTTTTTAGATGCCTTTCATATGCTTGAATGTTTCATAGGTCACTGTTAAGTCATGCTTGCATGTGTTAGCATAATGCTGAATTTATAGCAGGGGACATGTAGTCTTGTCTGTTTTACTCTAAATGGAGATGTACATTAGCAATGTGCTTGCATTTTTATGTATGTTAAAATACCATTAGCTGAAAAGAGCAAAGAAAAGGTATCAGAATTGAAGGATTAGTAAAAGCAGAGAGAAGCATAGCAAGATAGAAAGGAAAAAAAATAAGGGAACAAAACAAAGTTAGACATATTGAATGTGAAGCAGAGAAAGAGAGATGAACAAAGACAGCACAGAAACACCTCTAATGAAGATGAACAACAGAGAGAAACTGTCACTGAAGAGGAGCGATGGGTGATAGATGGCAGCGATAACAAAGAAGACGAGGGTTTAACTCTCAGAATGCTCATCCTCCAGTCTGCTTATATCACTCTGCCCATTCTCGCCACCCGGTGACATCACTGCTCCTTACTGTTGGGCGTTAGTGTCGCCGCGGCAACTGGCTCTCCTCCAGCTGTTGCCAGGCGGCAGTCTCCATGGAGATGTATATGGTGGGGTGAGGGTGAAAGTGGTAGAGGGAGAAAATGAAAAGGGAGCTAAGGGGCTACACACACACACACACACACACACACACACACACACTGCCTTGTTTTTTGTTTTTTTTTAAACTGCATTCTTTCATCATATTCCCTCTTTCCTGCTTCATTTCACCCCCCCCCCCCCCCCCCCCCCCCCCCCCCCCACCCTCCCCCCCTCACCCC
>VUQI01002203.1:12519-27790 GCA_015106735.1 Paratilapia polleni | reverse complement strand
TCGATGCGCTCTTGGAGTAATTTTGGTTGGCCGGCCACTCCTGGGAAGGTTCACCACTGTTCCAAGTTTTCTCCATTTGTGGATAATGGCTCTCACCGTGGTTCACTGGAGTCCCAAAGCCTTAGAAATGGCTTTGTAACCCTTTCCAGACTGATAGATGTCAATGACTTTGTTTCTCAGCTGTTTCTTTAGATCGTGGCATGATGTGTTGCTTTTTGAGATCTTTTAGCCTGCTTCACTTTGTCAGACAGGTTCTGTTTAAGTGATTTCTTGATTCAACAGGTCTGGCAGTAATCAGGCCTGGCTGTGGCTGGTAAAATTGAACTCAGCTTTCTAAAAAATGTGGTTAATCCCAGTTAATTCATGATTTAACAAGGGGGGCAATTACTTTTTCACAGAGGGCCATGTAGGTTTGGATTTTTTGTTTCCCTTAATAATAAAAACCATTTAAAAACTGCATTTTGTGTTTACTTGTGTTATCTTTGTCTAATATTTAAATTTAATCACACTTAAATGTTTCAGATCATCAAACAAATCTAAATATTAGACAAAGATAACACAAATAAACACAAAATGGAGTTTTTAATTATTAAGGGAAATACCACCACCACGTTTGACTGTTGGTCTGATGCTCTTTTTATGAAATGCTGTTAGTTTTACATCAGGTGTAACCGGACACAAACCTTTCAAAACTTTTGTCTCATCAGTCCACAGAATATTTTCCCAAAGGTCTTGGGGATCATCCAGATGTTTTTTTTTTATTTGTTTGATGATCTGAAAAACATGCAAAAAAATAAAAAAAAAAAAAAAATCAGGAAGGGGGCAAACACTTTTTCACACCACTGTAAATCCATCAACATGGAATAAATAAGTGCTAAATTGTAAAACACTGTAAAATAGTATTTTCTCCTTTTACTTGCTGCTAATGAGAAATAACCAGAACATTTCTAATTTCTGTTTGCAGCACCTTCCATATAAGGATATAAGGAAATTAAGTAATCCTGTACATTTCTTACCTGGAATAGCTCCAAAGGATGGACTGAAAATACTACAGAATGAAATCCTGACATCTTCACCAAAACTATTGCATCTTTTATTAAAAAATAATAAATACAATTACCAAAAACATGTGCCATTCTTTAAGAGGAGTCCACATCCAATTTTTCCTCTTACAGAAACACCACCAGTCATGGTGTGACTGCAGATCCATCATCAGGTGGAGGCATCAGCCAGTCCCTCAAGACAAGGCTCATTAGTTGTGACTATCAACAGTGGATTTGTATCTTGTATCAAAAGGGGTTCAGTTACACCGAACAATAAACAAAATACATGCCAGAATATTCCAGCGGACCATTAAAAGGAGAGCCATTTGTCATGAAAGCTCCACTGTTGGCGCAAGGGGCGAACTGATAGTTTCCTTTGACATCCACCCAATAACACCAAAATCAAAACACACGAGCTGAGTTTTATAACCTCATTTTATTAAATCGAAAGTACACATATCTACAAAATTGTAGATACATTTTTATATGAGTTTAGAAAGTACAGTACAATTTAAGTAGACCTATTTTTAAGTGATATTTACAATGTTTTTTTCCCTCCGTTTTCCCAAAATGCATTATTCTCCCTGTGTACTTCACACTACATGAAATATGGCTGTAAAAAGGGATGAATGTTAAGAAAAAGATATGATTTAAATACAAAAATCAAAGAGGAAGTATCATTTCAGAAAAAAAAGAAAAAGAAAAAAAAGATACAGCTCGAGTCCCACAAAGGTTTGCTCCCTACTTTTCTGATTACGACTTAAAGCTACAGAGTCGCTCGAACAAGACAACAGCGCCATCTTCACATTTCAACGTCCAGACTTCTGCTCAACAGTCCTCCGTTGTGCTAAATTTCATCTGCATTGATGGACCAATGCAGGTTTAAATAAACAGAGTGTGTCCTCTTTTTGGCTCAGTGAATGACACAAAACAAAAATAACAAAAACCCATACATTCAACTGTACAGGCCTATAGGTAGGTCTGAAAATAAATTCATTACAGAAATACGCACAGGTCCAAGATTCACGATGCATAGCTTAACTATGACAGAACAGAGTACTAGTGGTTAAGACAAATGGCCATGGTATTCATGAGGTCCCAAATTATTTGATATTAAAAAGGTGCATGAAACAAAAACATAGTCTCCCTCAATACTGTGCATGTAAGAACTTGATTTTCAAAGTAGAAACAATGGAAACAGACTGAGAATCCACATTAAATTCAATACAGGTGGAGTGTATATATTTGCATTACACACACACTTTAAATTAACTGTGTGCTCTTAATAAAATACTGATCAATATTTGAGTTTTGGTAGTCACCTTACATGCACTCTGTGCTTCTGGTGCCACCTAGCGGTCAGATCTAAGGTCCACAATAGAAAAACAAACCTGTGACAAAATGTAGAATACCACAAATAGGGCCGTCTTTAAGCTTAGGTCAGGCCAGTTCTGTGTAAACCAGTAACATATTACTTTTAAACTACAAGTTGGCAGCATAGTAGTATAAAAACAGAGGCTTAATTTTTTATTTTTTAATGTGTAGCTATAATGCTGAAATAACTTAAAGTCCAAGTAAAAAGACATTTTTAGGAGAACTAATAACAGGGCAGTGGACTGCTAGCTCTGAACTACCAGAGAAGATCAAGTCCTTTAGGTGTTGTAACATTTTGGTATTATATGTCCATTATATTGCCAAGACTCAAAAGAGCAAAAGAAATTCATAGTTGTACTGTACTGCAAAACTATCACTTGGCACAGACTACACACAAACCACAATTTACTGGTAAAGTGCAAGGAGAGCTGCATGATAGCAGGCGGGGGTAGAAGGGGCTTACAGTGTGAAACCTCAAGTGATTTTAACTGCTCATCAAACAACCAGAGACGTCATCTAGCTTGACTGTGAATCAGAGCTGATACAAAAACTTTCAAAAGTTTCAAACTAAAGGCTTAAACACTTTGAATCAATTTAGATTAAAAGCTGGATAATAGGTGACTAGACTAGGTGACTGGATAATAGAGGGAAACAAAGTTTAATAAACTGTTTTCAATGTCTTTTTTTTTCAAGCCAAAACCTTTCAAAAATATGCTTTCAGCAAATGAAATATTTTGCTGCTTTTCTGCTTCGTGTAATTGTAAACTGAATATTTTAGGGCTTGAGGACATCTTCATTGGCTTCAAACAGGTTGTGATTTTAAACTATAAATTAAGCAATCATTGCAGGAGTAATCTTATTATAACCCAACTTAAGAATGGTTACTTAGTTATAATGCAACTATGTCGAGAAATGCTCCTAAACGGTGTACTTACTAATGGATAACTGTCACTGTGTAAGCACACTCTCACTTTCACAGGTTACGACACCAGAAATCACCTAAAGAGAACCATGCCATCCCACCAAAAAAAGGTTAAGCAAAGCTTTTGACACCAGAAGGTAATCTGTAGACAAAAATCTAGACTGTGAAGAGGTGGATGAATGGATGGTGACGTGATTATTTTTAGTCACATCAGATGATTGTAAAGAGCTCAAGAGAAAAACCTTTCAATCCATTCTCTCTCTGATCCTTGACTGTTGATATGAACGTTTACAACTCTGTTTCACAGGAGTTCAAGCCCATCAGCCTCTGGTTGAAATTTGTCACATAAAAAAAGGGAAAGTGCACTATTAAAAATAAATCTCAATATTACATTTGTAATCCAGTCCCCAAATTATTAATGATTTCTCATCCATGGTTGTGCTACCGGTTGAATGAGTTATGAGTGAGGATAATGAAGAGACTAACATCTGGAGTAAGAGCCCATCCTTTGTGTGAAATGGAACATCTGGATAATGCTCCTTGCTAAGTCCTCCACCGGCCAAGCACTGTGACCCGTGAATTCAACAGTAATCCTTAAAATGGAAAAGCTGCACCTCTGGAAGCTTTCAGAAAAGGAAGCGAGGAGGGGAAGTCCTCCATTTAGTGACAATATAATGGCTTATGTGGACTGACCATAGCTGGAGAGAAAGGAGGAGGAAGTGCTAGGAGCAAGCACGGTCCATTTATGTCCAGCCGGTATGAAAGGCCTCAGTCCTCAGAGTAGGCTACAGCGGAAGAAGCTGGTCTTTTTCTGAGGCTCTGAGATCTTTACTCCCTGACTGCTTCCTTGCGGCGTATTGCCCTCCTGCAGCAAAAACAACAAAGAAACAAAAAAGCGATCAGTGGACTGTCATTTCCTACATAGTTTTCCACAAATTGGAAGAACTCAAAAATATTTCATAAAATATTTAAGAGCTGATGAAGTTTAAATACATTCATCATTTTCCCACAGTTTTGTTCTTACCAATTTTGTGTCCATTTTTGATTTGATGTCTCTGGCGAGTGTCAAAAATGCCTGTGAAACAGAATCAACATTCATGTTGTCAAAAATTAGCATTTGCTGTAGATACAACTCAAGCAGTTAAGGCAGTTGGACCTAACAGTCACAAGGTCCATTCTCAATTTTGTGCATATGGGAGCTTCATTTTCAAATGAAGAAAGAAGAGATTTAACATCAGAGTTACAAGAGATACAAGTAAAGGGCACATGTTTGCATGACACATCAATTTAACTGTGCCTTGTGTTTATAGTTTTAAAAAATCATTTATCATCCACCTAGGTGACAAAGTGCTTACATTTTCCACGTTTATGTTGGACTTTGCACTGGTCTCCATGAACTTTATTCCGTACTCTAGTGCAAGCTGAAATAAATGGGAGAAAACACAAATTACATTTTTACCAAGTCTGCTGACAGGTTTAACAGTGCACTAATTATTAATTAATACATACATTAAAATACATGACTAGAGTTGTGCAACAAGTCGATGATCTAGGGGGATCGTAGCAGGCCGGAGTAATCACCAATTGCTTGCTGGTTTTTCCATAAATGTATTAAATTGATATAAAACTGAATTAGCCTTGCCAGAGTTTAACAGCATCCCCTGCATGTAACCGACACTTGCAACTGAGATGCGTGCGTATTAAGGATGAGCATTTCAAGCAAAAATACTATTCGACATTCACTGGGAACCATTTGACTATTTTTCATAACGCCACTCCAAACTGCTCTCAAATGACTGTAAATACTTGTGGCAGACTGGTGACATGGTAGCTTTACCAGGCACAGTGTGCAATGGACTGCGGTTTCATTTATTATTTAAATTTGTTCCACACAAGACTTTTAGATGGTAGCATTCTTTGGCTCTGCATGTTTCTTCTTTTTGAACAGCAGCGTGTAAGCTCACATGTTTTACCAGTGTGATGCATGGTAGCTAGCAGCAGGATTTGTCATTTGATGGTGGCTGGCAAACAGCTTGTAGGTAAAGTACTGCCACCTTCTGGCAGTAGAAGCATATTACATCCAACAAAGACCCAGTAAAAACAAGGGGGGGAAAAAAACAAAAAATATAAATATATTTTAAGGCAAAAAACAATTGCATAAACATTTTTATGACTGACTATTCAAATGATCAAAAATCCCTGATGTAAATACACACACACACACACACACACACACACAGAGTCCGTAGTCATAACTCTTTACATTTTGAAGTGAAGTGTGTATGGGGAGCAGGAACATTGACACATGACAAAGCAAGAGAAAACAGAAAGAGATCTTAATGTTATTTTACAGTTGTGGAGACACTAGTTTCTCTTCTCTGTGTGTTTGTGCTAGTGAAACCAAAACTGCAAGAACAGCCCGCCAACCCTCCCCACAGGGTGATCGTATACTGTATTGGCAATCTCACAGTGCAACAACAGTTAAATCATACTTTGGAGAAGATTATGTGAGATCATGCATCTGTCAAGCTTCTCACCTTCTCCCCTCTATCTTTGGACACCTGCCGCTTGTCATTGATGTCACATTTGTTGCCAAGGACCATCTTCTCAACATCAGCTGATGCATGCTGGATTAGGATAGAGTTTTAATTTTTTTTTAATTTACACAATGCCATTCAAACTTTTAAAGGGTAGAAAGTAAGTAGTTGACTTTATATTTGGACCAGAATGTACCTCTTCTATATTCCTTATCCAGTTCTTGATATTGTCAAAAGATTTTTCATTGGTGATGTCGTAGACGAGCATGATGCCCTGTAAAGAGCAGTAAAAATCACATACAAAGACAGTTGAAGAGCTGCAGCTTCCACGGGAAAGAGGATTTAAGTCACATTTGTCTGTCAGCATATGAAAATACCCACCATTGCTCCTCTGTAGTAGGCTGTTGTGATTGTTCGGAAGCGCTCCTGGCCAGCTGTATCCCTAAAAATCGTGAGTTATCGGAAAGGTTAAGAACAAAATTTCAAACTCACTGTTTAGGGAAATTATTAGGGAAGTAAACACTGATTTCTAACTGATGTCATGTACAGCAGCTAATAGGTAAGTTTATCTTGGTGCAGTGCTGGGCAGTACATCGGTACACCTGATATACAAGATGTAATTTCATACATAATATGGGTTTTTTAAAATACCTCTACACTTGTACATGACTGAAACACCAGCTTTGCCTTGGGAAAAAGTTTCAAAGTATTATATTATTCATGCAAGTCTCCATGGACTACGATGTTCTCAGATGACATTGATCTGTAGTGAGAGTAGAGAGCAGGTAGAAGAGAGCCTGGAGAGGTGGAGGTATGCAATGGAGAGATGAGGAATTCAACGCAGTAAAAGCAAGACAGAATGTGTGTGAATGAGAGGGAGACAGGTGTGATGATGAAGCTGCAAGGAGAAGAGGTAGTGAAGGCTGAGTTCAAATACCTGGGGTCAAACATCTAAAGCAACAGACAGTGCACAAGAGAGGTGAAGAAGAGAGTGCAGGCAGGGTGGACTCAGTGGAGACTAGAGTCAGGGGTGATTTGTGAATGAAAGATAACAGCAAGAGTGAAAGGGAAGGTTTACAAGACTGTTGTGAGACCCACTATGGTGTATAGTTTGGAGATGGTGACACTAACAAAAAGACAGGAGGCTGAGCTGGAGGTGGCAGAACTGAAGCTGTTAAGATTTTCATTGAGAGTGACCAGGAGGGACGGGATTAGAAATAAGTACATGAGAGGGACAGCTCAGGTTGAGCAGTTTGGAGACAAAGTTAGAGAGGCGAGGCTGTGCAGAGGAGGGACAGTGTGACTGGATAAATGATTTAAGATTGAGCTGCCAGGCAGGAGGAAAAGAGGAAGACCACAGAGAAGATTCATGAATGTAGTGAAGGAGGATATGCAGAGGGTTGGTGTGACAGAGGAGGATGCTAGGGATAAGGTGAGATGGAGGGGAATGATCCACTGTGGCGACTCCTAAAGGGAGCTGCTGAAAGAAGAAGTCATACTCCTAACAGAGGTATGAGGCACCTATGTAACCTACGTAAAAGCCCACTCATATAAAAATGATGTTAATAATAACAATAATAATAATAATAATAACACTGTGTCTAAAAATATACAGTGACACAAATTTTTGGTCATAGCCCCCAGCACTAGCAGGAAGTTATGAAGTTTGATATAAAGGACAAGAGATAAATAATTTATTAACTTTATAAATGACTAAAGATGTGATTGTGTCATTGATGACAGAAGGTACATATAAACAGTGAAATAAACCGTTAGAAATACAATTAAGGACTTGTACATTGTCCCACTCCACAGTATAAAACACTGAAACTAAAATCAACCAACACTAAACATTTTGAAACAATTAAAAAAAACAAAAAACGAGCAAACACATTCTGTAAACTAACTGAAACTAACCTTAACCGAAAACACATATTAAAACTGTATTAAGAATAAAAAAAACAATGACAAATACAAAACTTTGGAGGGCAACCCTAACTTATGAGACCGTAAGTGCTAAGTGTATGAAACCCATACCCATTTTTAGGTTAATAGTGACAAAAAGCTACCATTATGTCATATGCCCAGCATTAAACTTACCATATCTGTAACTTTATCTTCTTGCCGTCAAGCTCTATTGTCCTAATCTTGAAATCAATGCCTGCAAGGATGAAGAAGGAATGTCAATCATAACGTTAGCTTGCTAGCTCAGCTCTTGCTGTCAAACACTAGCTAACCCTGCTTTTACACCAAATAAACCAACAAAAAAACCCCGCCACTTATGGGCTGTCAATAGGCTATAGAAATACGTTAATAATTAACCATTATAGCGTGCCAAATATCGGGCTTTCGAGTGTCTTGCCAGAGAGTAGACGGGACCTAATGGCTAATGTCAGTGCTATTCGGTTAACCGCCAACATTAGCTAGCAGAGGTTAGGGTTAGCAACCCGGCATCAGTTTATAATACGACTCAAACGTTTCTGCTATTACATGTGCTTCACACAAATAAAACATGATCAGAGTTTCATTTTACCACACTCTACCCACTACTTACTTGCATTACTGCTTCTTGGCCAAATGTACATTTTGTTTAAATGAATGTGAAACAGAAACTAGTTACTTCAGCTAGAATCCAGCAAGTAGACGGTCCCGTTGAGACAGCCCATTGGCGTATTGTAAACACAGACTGGCTCAGTTTCCCCCTCCCCCCAAACACTCACCTATAGTTGAGATAAACGTTGAATTGAAGGCGTCTTCTGAAAACCTGAACAGCACGCAGGTCTTCCCGACACCAGAGTCGCCGATTAACAGTAATTTAAACAAATAGTCGTATGTTTTGGCCATGCTTGATGTTATTGCGGAAATCCCGCCCGGCGAAGAAGCGATGTAAGGGTACAGAAATGACGCCCCCTGCTGGCCCGGAATTCAACAGCTACTCTGACTGTGACCAGTGAGCACCAGCACCAGCACCACCAGCCTGAACCACTGATACAAGGCAGGGTGGAGCCATGCTTTCATGTTGTTTATGCCAAATTGTGACCCTACCATCCAAATGTTGCAGCAAAAATTGAGACTAATTAGAATAGGCAATTTTTCAGTCTTCTACTATCCAATTTTGGTGAGCCCATGTGAATTGTAGACTCAGGTTCTTGTTCTTAGCTGACAGGAGTGGTATGTGGTGTGGTCTTCTGCTGCTGCAGCCCATCTGCTTCAAGGTTCAACATGTTGTGCATTCAGAGATGCTGTTTTGCATACCTCTGTTGTAACAAGTGCTTATTTGAGTTGCCAGCAGTATGGCCATCCTCCTCTGAGCTCTGGCTGTATATTCAGTTTATAAAATATGATGCATTATTATAGATCTGCTACTTGACATTAACAGTACTACTACTACAGTATTAAAATACTGTGTACATGTTAGACCTGTCTGATTATGAAAAAAATAATAATCACAATTATTCAATATTGTGATCACTATTATTTAACAATTGGTAATTTTCTGCATTACTCTTGCTGAATATGATCCAAAAGCATGTTTCTATTCCAAAAACAGAAACATGCTTTTAGGTGATAGGAACTTTGCTCTTTGAGCCACTGTGGCTCAGCGGCTGTGGCTCAGGAGGTAGAGCGAGTCATCTACTAATTGGAAGGTCAGTGGTTCAATCCCTGGCTCCCCTAGTCTGCATGCCGAAGCATGTTTAGTAAACCCTATGTTGCCCCTAATGCATTCATCGGAGTGTGAATGTTAGATAGATTGCACTTGCAGTATAGAGGGAAGTGCTTGCATGAATGTGTGTGAATGCATGAATGTGTGTGAATGGGTGAATGAGGCATGTTGTATAAAGTGCTTTGAGTACTCAAGTAGAGTAGAAAAGCACTATATAAGAATCAGTCCATTTACCATATGCTTACACATAGACTTTAGAAATCTAGGGTAATTTTTGAAACTAAAAAAAAGAAAAACCTTGAACTTTAATTACATTTCAACTGGGGAAAAAAAACAATGAAATGTAAACTTAAGGAAACTTGCCACAGCCTGTCAGGAGTTGAAATTTGACCTCTAGGGAGGGGAAAAGTAAAGGAACGTGAAAGGCTGAAAGGCAAAACAAGAGAAATATTTAAACAAAAAAACAGAATACAGCACAATAAATGTTTTATCTCAGTTATCTTGTTTTGATCATTGTTGGAAGCCAACATTGCTTTAAAAAATGACTAATAAAAAATAATTTTACATATACATCTGTATCTGTATAAATATGTTTATATAGGTAGGTTTTAAGAACATTTGTATCAGCAGTATATGCGAATGGCATAAGGTAGGCATCATGGTTCAATTTAATAACCAGGCCAGAGAAAAGGGGAGAAATTTAGTGTTTTTGTGCATCTGTGTTTGTCTTGAGGAGCTTGTTACTTACATTAATAATGTTAATGTTTACATAATACTAATTTAGTTATTATATCAGGGGTTTTTTTGTTAGTTTTTTTTTATCTGATCTGATTGCAGGACCTTTAGTTTTTAGAAATTCTTCATTTTCGACAAGAAAAAAAAAGAACACAGCTGTTTGCAAAGCTTTCAGTCATTTCACATAGCCTTCTTCAGTGCCTGCCATTGTCTGCTAACAAAATAGGCAAGATTTCACAACACTTTGCCCTGAAGCCAATAAATTCTGATGCAGAGTCGGATCGCTTTCTTAATAGTAAGCAAATGTTGCACAATAGGGCATTGGTTTATAGTTGAGGATGCACACTTTAAGTACACTTCTCATTTTTCTGTGGTTTAATATTTATTGCTCGGTAATTATCCTCACTGTGTAGCATAATGACATTGGAGTTGTTTAGTTTATAGCTCACAGTCACAAGAAGTTTGATACTCTTATACTCTGATAACAACACAATCTTTAACATTAACCTCATATGGTGGTATGTCAGTTGTTGACCATTGTCTGTGATATGCTGTATGTTTCAAGTGAAAAGTAGTACTTAGTGGCATTACTGTTGTGAAAGGAAAGATTCAGCAGCTAAGAAAAAGCTGCTGTCTTAACACAGAGAACACGGTATGCATGTTAGCACATGTAAAGTGAAGGGTGAGCTCTTTTCCCCGGTACAGTTGGGAGATGTGTTTTGAAACGGGCTCGATGACACACTTACGCGGCAGAGCGCATACTTACACAGAGGAGACACAGTCAACACAACAGATAAGGTCAGCAGCAGCATTAACACTGTCATCATCATTGGTTTTATTTGTGCTCAGAGTTTGGCCTACAACACAATTTCTAGCACCATTACTGAAATCATGTGGACCCAAAACCACTTTAAAAAAAGGATAAGACACAAAAGAACCATAAATATATAAAAGGGGTATATATGTTTCACAAACACAAATTAGAGTGAAATCGGAGAAAATGGATGGCATGTAGAAAATATCTTTTATAAAACAAAGTTGTTGTTTTTTATTTTTTATTATTTGATGTTCTTCTTGGCATTTTACAAGCTACTGAGTTCCTGCAGTGTTTGGTCCAGGACTTGGTGCATTCTTATGTTTTCCTCTTTTGCGTGTGATAGGCTCTCTGCAATGAAAAGTAGCAGCAGATATATAATATAATGGTTTGTCAGTGAACAGGTAAATTGTAAACGTAAGTGGACAGTGTGGAGAATACAGACACTGTTACAGCTGCCAAGTGGTGAAGAGCAGATTTATGTGAATGACGGAAGACAGCGTAAAAGAGAAAAGGGTCTTTATTAAGCTTCAGTTCAATGCAAAAAGAGAAGGGAGCATTGAATGCAAAGGAATAAAAGAAGAGACAAAGTGCTTCTAAAGATGCAAAGTCGGCTGAGTGCAGGGTTTACAAGGTGTTCATATCATTGAGGGCATGATCCAGCTCCTCGCTGATAGCCTTGTATTTCAGCTTCTGAGTGTACAGTTCGTCTGCGGGTCAAAGAGCAGAGAGAAAGCAGGTGCGGGAGGTTCAGAAGAAAATGCAAAAGTGTGCAGACCATGAAGGGGAAATCAGAAAAAGAAAGAGACAAATTACAGAGATCCCATTAAAGAGTAAGAAATTAAAGATTTAGTACAAGAAGGAGTGTAGGATTGAAAATGAGGGCTGAAATAAAGCGTACCTTCTAAGTCATCTATGGTCTTTTCCAGCTTAGCCACTGTCCTTTCTGCGAATTCCGCACGGGTTTCCGCCTTTTTCAAACAGTAAATTTGTTAATCATCCAGGCAATGCTTACCTCAGAGAACATAGGTAGCTTAAGCAGAATGAATGAATTTACCTCCTTAAGTCTGTCATTCAGGACTTTAATCTCCTCCTCGTATTTATCTTCTTTCGCAGAGTACTATGCAGACAGAGAAGAATACTTAAACCAACAAATGCCGCAATGCTTGCTGTGAAAATGTATTCTTTCACCTTTACATTTCCAATACTTAAGTTATGAACTACCGAAGTATTTATGCTACATGACATTTTTAAGGAAGCTTAGAGGAGAGTTTCTACAGTTTTTTTTTTTTAAAGCTCATTCTGGTCAAGATGAGGACATAAATTGTGACTGTAAGTATAAAGCAAGCCACTTAGTGTGTTGCTGCTCCAGGAGAACTGCTGAGTGGTTGTATTGGGCTACAGTAATGAGTGTGAATGTGTGAAGCTGTTTTGAGGTCAAGCAGCAAGCTGGTAGCAAACTTACCTTATCAGACTGAGCTTCTAAAGACTTGAGGTTGTTGGTAACATTCTTCAGCTCTTCTTCCAGGTCACCGCACTTACTGAAGGAAAAGAAAAGTGTTTTTTTTTTTTTTAAAATAACTGTCTTTGCTTAAAGTTTAAAGTTCACAAGTTATGGTGGCAATAACTGCACTATATTTGTCCTTACAGTTCTGCAATTTCTGCCCTCTCTTCTGCCCTCTCCAGCTCACCCTCAAGGATGACCAGTTTACGGGCAACCTGGAATGAAATCACAGCTGAGCAACAGCAGAAATAACATCACATAGAATGGGAAAAGTGTGATCTCTGCGATCGTACCTCCTCGTATTTGCGGTCGGCCTCCTCAGCAATGTGTTTGGCTTCTTTGAGTTGCATCTCCTGAATCTCCATCTTCTCCTCGTCTTTCATGGCTCTGTTCTCAATCACCTTCATGCCTCTAAAGATGGAAAAGATGCAGAACATTTTGCTCAACAAGACTGCAAAGAGAACCAATAGCTTGACATTACTAAGATTATCTGGTAGTGGAAATCCAGGCTCTGATTGCCTACATAAACCTCAGTCTCACTAAAAGGTGACTTAACTCAGTACCCGCCCACTTTGCATCTCCAACAATTATTTTGCCTGTCATCGGTACAAGTTGCCAAATTTCACTGATATCCCATGGTATCTGTTCACTGCATCACTGTAAGTCTCTTTCCTTGTCCCTTTGCATCAGCTAGATGCTGCTGGATTAATAAAATATTTTATACTATGATTAGTTATGACTCCATATACAGTTTTGTTGTTTAATCTCCCTGTTTCAGTCCTAATACTGCCCATGAGCCATTCAATAAGCCAAAATGACAACTCAAATCTTGACAAAAAATATAAGCTCTTATATTGAACTGAAAAACTTGAAAAATATTACATAACCTTACAGTATTTTTGAGTCTCCAGTTTTTTGTGCTGTTTTTGAATTTTCATTGAAAAATAAGACTTTCCAGAACCAGCAGCTCTACAAACTTTATAAAGTTTCTCTTTATAAATTTTTTTTGGTTTTGTTTTAATCGAACAAACTTCCTTTTAACTCCGAGGGACTGAACAACACATTCCAATAGGCTTTCCTCACTACTTCCAGCCAATGAAAATGAGGGTGATTTCAGCCAGTTCAGTTGTGTGCTTGCTCTGGTTTTTGTGCCACATGAAATAGGCTGAACGAACTTTAGGAAAGTGGGCAGTGTAGAACTTTCACTTAACAATAAAATGCACGGTGACTCAAAGCAATAACTTTCTATTCAATCTATGCTGGTTTTCACCTTTCACTCTCATCTGCAGCCTTCTCAGCCTCCTCCAGCTTCTGCAGGGCTGTGGCCAGTCTCTCCTGAGCACGGTCCAACTCCTCCTCCACCAGCTGGATCCTGCGGTTCAGAGATGCCACTTCGCCCTCAGCCTTTATCAGAGATTGAGAGAGATAGGGAGGTCATAGGTCAGAAGCCAGGAAGGAAACATGCTGTGGCCAAAACAGGAAGGTTATCACTTGAGCTGAATGTTGAAAACTGCTTATTCATTCACTGACAGGTAATACCATACACACTAAGTGAATTTCAGCCTTAGTAACTTTGATGAGTTGTGGACTTTGCAGCTTGACCAGCTACTTTAAAAAACATGCTGACACAGGGCAACAGTGACAGTTATAGTACTGGCATATCTGATATTTACAGCTGGCTTGACTTTTGTAGTGTAAACCCATGCATGTTTGGGGGGGATAACAGATGTCTTCTCCTCAGCCTGTTTTCTATAGTACTGATAGATAGATAACCATGCCTGCTCCCTCATCCCCGTGTAATGGCTGAAGAGGAAGCGAAAGGAGGATTACAGGTTCTGACTTTCAGATGTAAACTGTTATTCAATCAAAAAGCTCAAAGGGCAAAAGGGAACAAAACTTTTGAGTGACTGAGAAGAACTGTAGCCTTTTCTCCGCTGTTTTGGAAATTATTCAAGCCTTTAAAACCTCGTAAATCAATCTCAACATTCCAACAGCCACGCTGACACCGGGGCATTTCTTGGTGTTTTAGTAGATATGGGGAGGGTTAGAGTTAGATAACGCAGCCGAACAGAAGTCTGCAAAGGAATGTCGCTACAACGATGCCTCAACTTGGCTCTGAAACGACTACAGACAAGATAAAAAGTTAGGGGGAAAAAATACAGATCCAAAACTGATATATGCAGATAGAGGTTTCAGTTCTTCTATGAGTGTTAGGTGCGTAATCTAACCGCTACTTGCGGTCCAACTCTGAGACACTCTGAGTGTGTAAACTCTTCAGTCCTCAGTAAAGATGCTCAACAGGTACGTTGGGATTACAGATACATAAAAAAGGTGCGTCTTAAATTGGTTTATTTAAAAGCTTATCTCACTTTTTCGCGCAGTTCCCGTTCTGTGTCCAGCTCCCTTTGTATCGCCAGTGCGCGCTCTTCTGCCTCATCAGCTTGCTGCTGGAGAGCTTGAATTTTCTTCTTAACCGCCTCCATAATTCCGACTGCTTTGTTTCTTGAACGGGAGTCGTCTAAACCGACAATCTCTATCCTTAAGTTATTGATTCAAAGTTGCAGGCTCTGTAGAAAATCTTTTTCTCAGGCAGGAAATCAGGGAGGTGCGGTGCTGGGATGGGGGGGAGGGCTGGGAGTTTTCAGGAAATTTATTGCGAGATCCTCCAATCATGTGAA
>VUQI01002203.1:0-12235 GCA_015106735.1 Paratilapia polleni | reverse complement strand
GTCATTTGTCTGCTGCAGATACAGCACGAAGTCACATCAAAGGGGATCATCTTATGATAGGATGTGCTTGTCCAAGATTGGAAAGGAAGAGAAGTAAATGTGAGTGGGGGATGGTAAAGGAGAGCGAGGCAGGTTGTAAACTGTATAGAAATCAAAAGTCCAAGGATTGACTTCTAGAGAGGGGGAGTGGAGGAGGAGGGTCAAGGGTGGGGTGGGGCCGTAATAATCCTTTTCACTAGGGTTGTTGACCTGCAGCGGCTTGGAATGTAAATTGATTTGGTTGCAGACCTGACCTGCAGCCATCGGGTGGCGACACATTCCTTCGGCGCCCCCGTTTGCCTCATCCTCCTCCTCACTTTTCAGAGGAAAGCCTGGATTCATTTTCTCTTTCCGTCCTTGTATCACATTTATATGTATCAGCATCCCCTATAAGCAGCGTGAAACATACTAGAAGAAAAGAAAGAACTGAAGCGACCTGGAAAAAGTATTTGTGGGCACCGGATAGGCCATCTGAGACAGAAATCATCTGTTTGACCTTTGAGGTCATCTCACCTGCTTTAGCTCATAGTTTTTAACCTTCACTCTGCTATATATTCAGCTCAGCTGTACCATAATAATGAAGGCCAAAACATTTTCCAGATCCGCCTAAAAATTTCACAAACTTTTCAAGAACTTAAAGGAAAGAGATGAGAATCTACATGAGCCATAGTCAAAACCACTATTTTTGTTCCTGGTGTCAGATCAATATTATTCTATTGGTCATGACTCCCTCCAAAGAGAAAACTAAGCCAAGTCTGTGTCTGTGTCCAGATTTATTTTGTTTTTGATAAGGGATAATTCCCAGTCAGATCTCATCAGTTTTTTTTCTCCCCAACATTTTCCTGGAAAGGACATGTTTAAGCAGTAGTTACATGACATAAATGTAGATGCTCTCCAAAGGTCAATGGTCATTCAGCATTGCACATTGGCTGGGTATGTTACTGTAAGGCCAGACTGAGGAGAGTTTAATATCTCCACCCCAAAAAAGGCTAGAGCATTGATTTCATTAGACACTGCAGTACGGGGTTCTCTGTTTGCTTAAGCTGCATTCTTGAAATTCTTTGGTCTGCAACAGGCTGGCCAAGTTTTGTCTGTGCTTGAGAAATAGCTCAGCTACAGACCTCAGTGAGCCACCAATAACTTGGTGATTCTCAAAACTCTCTGGGTTAGAAAATGTAAGATATTCAATTCAGGATTTCTGGGTTATTAGTTCTACATTGGGTGGATTGTTTTTTGGTTTATTTTTTTTCAGATTTAATCTCGGGCAGTTCTTTGTAAGGTCCATTTGACTGTCTTCTTTTATTCCTATCGTATTATAATATATTATTAAATGTATGAATGTCAATGTTTTAATCACGTTACTCCCATATTTTCCACTTTACAAACAGCCAATTTACACTAAGCTATTAGGTGAGTACAGACATTGCCTTTTTGGGTTATGTAAGTATATGTATGAGGCAACACTTCAGCCAGTGATTTTGTTTAAACTAATTTTGACAGAGAAGAACTTGTGTCTCCGTTACTGGTCCTTTTTTTTCTCTTATGGAGTGATATTTATTTCAGTCACTTTGAAGGAGTGGATATTGATACTTTAGAAGCAGCAGTGTTCCACTGTAATAATGCCTTTCAGACAGCGTCTTGGTGGTGAACTCACATCTGTGGCCTTCTTCTCCGACAGTTCCAGTTTCTCCTGAGCATCCTTCAGGGCCTCGGAGTACTTGTCCAGCTCATCTTCTGTTCCCTTTAGTTTCTTCTGCAGAGCGAGCAGCTCATCTTCCAGCTGAGAGAGGGCACATGTGAGAGAAAGTCAGGAACCAAAACAAAAGTTTTTGCTCGGTTAAAGTGAGTATGAATGAAAGTCTGCTATATGACAACATTCAGTAGGGGGTGATGTAGTTTTTGCAGAGCACTTGAATGCTGTTTTGGAATATTCCTGATATATTTCAGAAAGGTGAAGGGCATATTTGTAGCTGATGATAAGCAGGGTGTGCATGGTTTTGGACTACAGATATATAATTTCCCTCACAGAGTCTCGATACAGATATGTCGTGTTATTTTAGTCAGGGTTATTCCTTCCATAGAAATAAGCTCCAAAGTCAAACATTCACCATGAAGTCTGTGGATTATTAAGGACAACTGGGACATTCTTTCGGAAAAGACACACAGCTGCAGAATTTTTAAAATTCTTTTGTAATTTGGGGGGTCCGGTCCTTTAATTGCTGCTGGAGTCTGTGCCTGATGTTCTGTGTAATGCATGTTGATTTTGCATGCAGTTTTGTGTATTTTCAGTGCCTTCCGTCAGCCTAACTGCACTCTGAGGTTCTACTCATCGTGCCAAGAATAGCAAAGAAAGCATCTCTTAGCACTGCTTGTACTCCAGCCATCCCAACAAACTAAAGAGCTCTGCATAATCTTCTAGGATTTCATGCTGACTGTTCTTTGCTGCTGAAGACATACTGGGGGCCCATATGTGTGGTGCCAATGACAGCTGCCACTCCTTGTGCTCTCTGAGGGAGTTATTAGGGGCTTTAACCACCAGAGAGCGGATTCTTTCCACTTGCTTAAACCTAGATCCTGGCTTTGTCCGAGCCTTTCTAACTCTCTGCTCTCTAGCATTCCTTTCATAGCACCATAATGATGACACCACCTCCCAGTGTGCAATAATTGCCTCTATTTAGAAACCTCACATATCACATATTCTACTTTCTTTGTATCAAGTGGTACGAGTACACTATCATTACGTTAGGCTGGGAAATATCAATCTGTCTGTGGCTTGAGCACTGCAGCACCAAATATGGAGGTGCAGACATTTGTGAGGTTTTCTTTTACACTATACAGACTTCACGTCTGAGAAGGATGGTGGGCAACTCAGTCTACCAGAGTCAGACCATCAGATGCTATAGATGGTGTGTTTTAAACTGGAAGCTTTCTCTTTGATTCAGTGTGGACAGTAAGTCTAGCACTTGTCGCTCTCCCAATCTGTGTATGCATCTCCGTGGACATCCTCCACCTTCTCCTGCCTACAGCAGAACAATGCACTCAACGAGCCGTGATTCAGCATTTGGTGCTGTTGGGAAATACATCTGCAGTCTGTAAATGTGTTTTGCGGTTCTTATTTTGTTTTTTAGATTATGTTTGAACTTTAACAGCAAAAATAACTCAAAAATTAAATAAAAATCTATCAAAAGAAAAAGAAAAAAAAAGCACCTAGATAATATTATAATGCTGCAATATGGCTGATATCAATATCATTACAAATGATCATCATGATATTGAAAATGTACAAATCTTTCAACAAATAAGATTACCCATATTTGCAAAAAGTAATCATTAAAATTCCTTAATGGTGTATGACGCATTTACTTCATTTGGTGTAAATATGCTGTGACACTTACATATTCCTGTATTAAATCAATAAACTTCAAAAAAGTTCATCCAAGCTGTGACTTCCCATTGAAACTCAATGGCCACGTCTCACCTGCTTGCTTTTATCTTCTGCCGCCTTCTTGTCGGACTCGGCCTGTTCTGCCCTGTCGATGGCGTTCTCCTTGTCCAACTTCAGCATCTGCATCTTCTTCTTGATGGCCTCCATGGTGACTGTTGGGTGTCAGTGTCTTGAGAGCTTAAGAAAATAGAGTTTTAATTTCGTTAGGCAGAAAAGCTGTAGCAGATGCCAAGAGGAAGACGCCTCACAGGAGCCCTCGCAAGGTTGACAGGGAGAGCAACTGGCAGATGCAGCAAGGAGGAAAGAGAGAGAGAGCGAGAGACGAACGGGAGCTCAGAGCAAGTGAGCACAGGAGAGGAAGATGCAAACTGAGAGTCAGTGGAGCTGTATGTGATTTTAACTTGACAGGACGTTTGGAGACGGCCCTAGTCCCGAGTGACAGCCCTTTCCCACCGGTTACCCCTTTCGCCACTCCCCACTTTGGCTACTCTAGAACTTACTGTGCCCCCCTCCCTAATCTAAACTTCACCTCTCAAAGGCTCTTTGGAGGGACAACATGGTGTTTCTGCATTGCCCAGCCTATGTCCTTGTTTGGATTTTTATGCAGATAAGAAGCAGGAGAACGATCCAAAACTCCAACATCAAAGGAACATTGTTCACATTAGTAATATAAGTGACTTTTTCCCCTCGTTGGGCTATCTGTATGCTTGTGTTCTTACTTAGGAATGTTCAAATTGATGTTAATACCAGAGTTGGTTAGAAAAGGACATAGTTTTCATTCTACCGCTGAATGAAAAAGGGCTGTATGGAAAATGATCCAGCCAAAGAAAATTTGGGGGGAAAGAGCTGTCTGCATGTGATCTACACCAGGCAGTCAGAGCGTTGCAGTTGGGATACAGAGACGTAAACCACAGTTCCACTGCAATTAAGATCCTTTTAATTACTATTGGTTTGACAGACCTGTATTTAGATCTGTTTTCTCTGATTTGTAAGGCGCACTAAATAACAAGTGTTGTTGACTGGGGGATATAACTTGAGAAATATTCCAGGAATTTGGTTTTATGCACTTATGAGATATTTGAAAAATGGTGAATGCATGTTTTTTTTTTTTTTTTAACTATGTTGCACTTTATTTGCAGATTATTAAGTTAAAAAAAATCAACTCTCCAGCAAATGCAAAGAAAAACAAACTTAAGAATAAAAAAGAAAACATGTGTATTAGTGTTTTTAAATTGTTGTTCTCTGATTCATTTTTAAGTGGTAAATTCAAACTGGTTTTAGTAAGTGGGAGGTGCATACAGTATAGGCCTGTCTGTATTTGTGTTGACAACATCAGCATTGGTAGGGCCCGTCTGCTTTCTTTTGGCTCTTCTGTGCCAGCTGCCCTGGCTAAAAATAAAGATTACACACAAACTCAAAGAACAGTGCGTCTTGCAGTGGCCACTTAAGTGACATCTGAAGATAAACTTGGACAAATGCATCTCTTGTTGCTCATGCTGCAACAAGTGCTGCAGTGTCTGTGTTTCGGGCAGGTCATCTGAGTTTCAGGAGAATATTGTAGCTGTCCAGGAAAAGCCATGTGCTATCAAAATGTACATTTTTCCAGGTATGCTGAAGGAATAGTGCTCCTTTGTGTGTTGAGTAATTTGGGGCCCAAATGAACCACTCAGAAACATTTTTGTAACTTTTTTGGAAAAAGGCATTATCACAAACTGAAGTCAGAGCCAGTTAAACCTCAAATGGCATCAACAGATGGGTAAAGAGTGGGTAATATGCTGTCAAACAAAAACTGTCAACTCCTGAAAAAATATTTTATTTTCTTGAGTTTTGAGTTTGTCTTTCAGGCTTTTTGGGAGTCACACTGAGTGAACTGGTCAAGACGAAGTAAGAGACCAACATTAGCACACGTAGAATATGGCTGTGCTCGTTAGCAAAAGAAGGAAGCTGAATCCTTTTTAGGCAGAGGTTTACAAACGTGGTGGCAGTTTGATAGCTTCAAGATCCTGGAGTTAGCACGAGCTTACATCATTACATTTAGTGTTAGTGGTGAAAGTGCACCTTATTTGGTCTGTCAGGATGCTGGCTGCACCAAGTGTTATGACTGCAGAATTGCGTCCACAATTTTGTAAGATTTTTCACTAAATCACATTTAGGACTATGTTGAGGTTTTCTTCAGGAGAACACAGGTTTTGGAGCAGAACCTGGACAGGGGGGAAGAAAGAGAGGAAGAAAAAGAAGAGAGAGAGAGAGAGAGACTGGAGATATGAGAGAGAGAGAAATAGAGAGAGAGAGAGAGTGAATCAGAAGTGGAGTGAGAGAAATCAGAACCCTCCCACAGGAAACCCAGCTAAACTCCTCTTCTCCTTGTATGGTAAAAACTCCCCCAAAAGCCACAGTATCGCCTTGGGAGTAGAGTCAAAGTCCTGCTAAGTATAAATCACAAAGCTATGGGAATGGTGGAACAGATTAGAGTTTACATGAGCGTCACTGTTGAAGAACACAAACTGGTACAGCTCTAGTAGTCTTACGTGATTGATGTCATGCAAGGGATATGTGGACTCATTTTACTCACAAAAGCAGTGGTACTTTATGTACTCCGTCTGATGACACAACAAAGAACACCTACTATTTGAAAGATTTACTGTAGTAATACCTGTACATCTGACTAATCAAATGTAACACCTGTGTGATGCACTGGCTCGTACTGAAACCTAATCGTGAGCCAAAGTAAACCTATCGGCCCTGTTCATCTCTGAGGGTTCTGTACAAACATATCTATTAACTACATCAAGACACAAATACTGTGTAGAGAGTGTGGAAGTGGCTGAGCGAAGCAGCAGTCTGTTATATTTGGTGGTGTAACTCAGTCCATTGCAGTTGTATCTATGACTTCTGACAATGTGTAGACTTCATCTCACCAGCCAAGGGATCAGAGATCTGTCACTGTGACAGGGTGCAGTGTTTAAGTCCAGAGCTCAAAGGATCACCACTCCAAGAGAGGGTGCTACAAATTAATAAAAATAAAATCTATGACTGTGCTTAGTTTTTCACTCATAGAACATATTTTTTTGCTATTGTTTACCACTATTAAATGGAAATGTAAAGTTTTCCATGTGTGCTTGTATGTCACAATACACAGAAGGGGGGAAAAAAACACCAGATAACTGGGTTAGTGTGCTTGAACAGGCTTTTGGACATGCTAAACCTAGTGCATTATAATACACTGACATATTAATAAGTGTTATATTTTTACATATACGAATCAGCAATACTTCTATGTGATGAAGTCAGTATATGTTGCCTGGCTGCCATTTAAGCGTTGCGCATCAGCAGTTATAATCAGGAGGATGATCATTTGCATTAGGATGACAGTTGTCTTGCTCAAGCCCAGAGCTGAGAAGCTTTTCACAAAAAGGCAGTGGTGTGGAACAAGAAAAAAAAAGTGAGACTGATGCCAGGTTTTTTTTTTTCTTACTATCCTAGCTTTAGTTACCTCTGTTAAATGGAAATGCAAATCTTGTCAAGCGTGTTTGTCACAAATCTATGAAGCTACACAGAGATGAAGCATAAGAGCTGTCTGGGTTAGTGCACTTGAGGAGGCTCTTAGACTTCAGTTATTTTAATACTAAGCCTGTAATAGTGCCATAATTACTGCAGTAGCTTTGTGTATTATAACACACTGACATATAAATGAGTGTTATATTTTTAGATATATGAAACAGCAGGACTTCTACTTGTGTTTCAGTGGTCTTTTCACCTCTGAGGAAGTCAGTATTTGTTTCTTGGATGCCATTTAGACTTTGCACATCAGCATTTAGCAGGATTATCATTTGCATTAGGGTGACTAGAGTTAAGGCCATCTCAGATCAGTTTATGGCTGGGAAAAATTGCACACAGACAGACAGACAACTACAGCTAACTTAGATTCACCAGTTAACCTCACATGCTTGTCTTAGGACTGTATGAGGAAGCTGGAGCACCTGGAGAGAACCCACACAGGTCCAGGGAGAACATGCGGACTCCAAGCAGAAAGGCCCCAGCTGACCAGGAGAGTTGAACCGGGAACCTTCTTGCTGTGAGGTGACAATGGTAACCACCGCATGACCATGCTACCCTAAAACCCTCACTATTGAAACTTAAAAGTAATAAACATGTATTTTGTTCTTAAATTCTGAATGATTGATCAAATATTTATTTTTTTCATACTGTCATATTTAATTACGACCCACTGCTGCACTTTATTATGATAGAAATTTAAACAGTAGAAAATGGTGCTATCTTGTGGTGAGCATCATGTATCTTTAAGCATTTCTAATGCACTCCTCCAGAAGGTGGAGCTACAAGACAAAGTTAATGACAGAAAATAGCATAACACAACCCAGGAACTTAAAAAAGGAGTTTTTTAATGGATATGTATGCATGGACATATACAGTATACTCAGCATTTAGCCATGTTTGTCAGTTTCAGTCTTTTCCCTGATCTCTTGTTGTGTTCTCAGATTTTATCAGGTATGTCATTGCATGCCAGCATAAGTGAGAGAAGACACGGGAATGAGTTCAGCAGTTTCCATTCTACATGTAGGCATGACAATAATGACAGAAGGTGGTATGTTCAGTTATCTCACTGAACTGGTTTACACTCAGCCATACAGCACTGCTGAGAGCACTTCAGGTTACAGGCAGTGTGAGCAAAAAAGAGTATACATTATTTTAAAACAAGATAATAAATGCAACATAAATCCTGTTTTTAAAGGTGCAATTTAATAAACTGTATTGTTATTATTATTCTTATTAGTGTTGTTATTATTATCATCATTATTACAGTTAGTGTTATATTGTCATTTGGTGCTTGGCCTGTGCATGTCCAACTGAGGCATTGTGCTGGCTTTTGTTCGACACTAGACATATTTAACACTCTTTTGTACTAAGTTTACTTTATACATTACTTACTTTATTTTTATTTGCTTACTTCATTGTAACTAATATTTCGTTTTATTCTATTTTACTGTTTTGGTTTTTTAAAGTTTTTTTATTTTTTTTAAATCAGGTTTTGCATTATTTCATTATTTTCACTGATTAAAGCTCATTCATTATTGTACATTTTATTCTCTTTTATGATTTATCTGTCTTGTTAATATATTTAGCCTTACTTTAAAAAAAGAAATATTGCATTTATATATGTTTGCTTTGTCATTATTGTTTCTTGTTTTCATTTTGTAATGGACTCTTATGGTACTTATTTATTTATTTATTTATTTTTGTTACATTATTTATCTTATTTTTGTTTTGTTTTATTACTTTTTGTTCTGTCTTGATATGTTAATATATCTTATTTATTATTTAGATTAAGCTCCTGTCTCGTTGATTTAACCACATAACGTGCTATAAAGCCGCACACCAACAGAGAGATGTCCAGCACATTTCTGTGGAAAACAAAACAGTACTCGTAGTGCTTCCTCCTGTTCCCCAGGGGGCGCTCCTTGCATGTATGAATAGTGTTAAAGAAAAGGGAAGGGTCGTGTTCTTCTTTTCAGCATTATGAATGAAAGTCTGTTCTGCGATTTTTAGCACTGAACTTGTGATTGCCAAACGTTGTCAATAAGGTGCTGATAAAACGAGCTGAGTTGGGCTCGTGTAAATAAGTTCAAGATGTCTGCGAGCGCTGTCTACGTCTTGGATTTGAAAGGAAAGGTAAGGATAACCGGGGGGGCCATTGCTAAGCTAACGTTAGCCTAGCTAACACATTCTTCTTTGACAGATTATAATGCGGCTCAGTCTGCAGCGAGCAGCTATCGTATCTTCCGGGGTTCATACTGCTGTTTAAAGGTTTTAGCTTGTAACCAATACTTTTTACTTAAACGGGGAGGTTGGATCCATATGATAGATATCAGCTGGAGAAATATTAGGCGATAGCATTTAGAAAAGAAAAATATGACCAGCTGTTACCAGCAGGAAGCGTTACACAAAATCTACAGTCGAAGGTCTCCTCCTTATGTGCTTTGTGTTACACACATACATCCTGCTTTCAATCATGAGCGCCTTCTGATTAAATCGGTGCAAAAGTTTAAAGGATATACGTAACCCGAGGCACCAGGTTTATCTGTTTATCTGCATCGGTCCATATTTTTCCGGTACACATCCCATACCGATACCGTGGCTTTGCCAATATCGAATACTGATACCAGTGTTGAATTAAAAAGCTGTATTCCTCACTGTAAGGGAAGAGACTGGAGTAAGGCGACATCAGGCTCAACTTAAACATTGCTTTCCTCACTTTTTAAAATACAGTGTAGCACATAAATACATTCAAGGATATAAATTTAGTAAATTAGTATTTATTAGTCAAATAGTGACAGATGGGTTCAAGGTGGGGGTGGGATTACATCAGGGATCGGCTCGGAGCTCCTTGTTTGCAGTGGTGATGGACAGGTTGACAGATGAGGTCAGCCAGGTGTCTCCGTGGACCGTGATGTTTACAGACAACATTGTGATCGTAGGGAGCAGGTGGAGATATGCTCTGGAGAGAAGAGGAATGACAGTCAGTCGAAACAATACAGAATACATCTGTGTGAATGAGAGGGAGACAGATGTATTGGTAAAGCTGCAAGGAGCAGAGGTAGTGAAGGTGGATGAGTTTAAATACCTGGGGTCAGCCATTCAGAGCAAAGGACAGTGCACAAGAGCAGTGAAGAAGAGAGTGCAGGCAGGGTGGAGTGGATTCAGACAAGTGTCAGGGGTGACTTGTGACAGAAGGGGAGCAGCAAGAGTGAAAGGGAAGGTTTACAAGACGGTAGTGAGACCTGCTATGATGTCTGGTTTGGAGACAGCGGCACTAACAAGAAGGCAGGAGGTCGAGGTGGAGGTGGCAGAGCTGAAGATGCTAAGATTTTCATTGGGAGTGACCAGGATGGACAGGATTAGAAATCAGTATGTCAGAGGGACAGCTCAGGTTGAGCGGTTTGCAGACAAAGTTACAGAGTTTTTTCATCAAATTCTTTTGTAGTCTAATTTGAGCTCAGTGTGAGCGTCACTGGGCTGCTGCAAACTGCTGTTACTTACAGTCGGGCCAGTTTCTCCACGCACCTGCTTACTGCTCCACACAAATATACACACATTGTGTTTGGAGAGGAGCTGAAAAGAAACTGTTGATGCTCACCATTGAGCTAACAACAACATGTTACGTTGCTGTGAGAACATTAAAGTCTTCCTCACTTAACTAGAATGCGAACGAAAACATTGTTGCCTGAGCTCTTCAGTTGTGTCAATTCATTTGACCACAGTTTGTGGTTAAGTAGTCAAAAAGTTTGGCAAACATACAAAGAAAAGCTGATAGATACCCAGATCTAGCTTCTTCAGTGAGGATTATCCAAGTGTTGGATTGATGCATCACTAATGGCAGGACAGCTGGCTATGATACATAACAATATCACAAAAAAATACCCCGAAAAAGGCAAAAAGCAGAAATTACACATTCATTGCACTCTGGTGTCAATTTGCATTAATATAAGTTCCTGTGTTGTACAGGAAGGCACCAATATTTCAGCTACATTTCAGTAGTGGAATATATGCTATCAGTGTGTTGACAAATAAGATGCCATTTACTGTATATTGACCAATATTTATCTGTTGTGCAAGCTAAATGTCCAAAACGGGGCAGATGGAAACAGTAATTCAGGCTGGGAATTTAACACTATGTGTTACTTAGGCCTGTCAGAGTATCAGATTTTCTCTACATCATTATCGTGGCCTGAAAAATTTCACTTTAATATTATTGTTGTATGTCTAGTGTAAAAAATTTGAGAAGAAAAGGAGAGTAGTGCTATCAGTCAGCTGTGGGTTTCATCTCTTTTTGGCAAATGAATTACGGTCCAAATAAGAGTGAAAGGAGGTTAGAGTCTGCATCTATAACTCTACAAAAGTTGAGTAAACAAACAATTACAAATTTTTAGGATATTATATATATATTAACATGGTATTTCATTGTTAAATATAAGTGTTATATTTAGTACCGGTACATGCATATAGCAACACCCCTAACCCTGATATTTGTCCGCTATTTTTGTCTGGATTGAAAGCTATCCAGATTATAAATGCAAAAAAACTGGGACTAACAGATGAGTTTGTCTAAAAAAATTAGTCTTCAAGATTTGCGAAGGCTATAGATGCACCCTCAGAAACTCTAGGGATACAGCATTTAGAGCATGTACAAGCCCTGCATATTTTAAACAGAGAATGAGATACACAGTGAGCTCAAACCTTCAAATTCCTATCTTTATATTCAAGCAAAAGTTTTTAAAAAAACTTGACACACACACATTCACTGAAACAGGACATAAGCTACCACAATGCAAATAGATAAAGTGTGTCTTTTTTGCTAGTGTTTTTGATTATTATTATTTTTCAGCATTTACTGCATTTTTTTTTTAGTTCTCTTCCTCTCTCCTCCATCTTTCCTTTGACCATCTAATCTACATGCGCATGTGTCTTTGGAGTATATACAGCTCCGGAAAAAATTAAGAGACCACTCCAAAATTATCACTTTTTCTGATTTTGCTATTCATAGGTATATGTTTGAGTAAAATGAACATTTTTATTTTGTTCTATAAACTACTGACAACATAACTCCCAAATTCCAAATAAAAATATTTTCATTTAGAGCATTTATTTGCAGAAAATGAAAAAATTGTCAAAATACCAAAAAAGGTCCAGTGTTTTCAGACCTCAAATAATGCAAAAAAACAAGTTCATATT
>VUQI01002202.1:2822-14151 GCA_015106735.1 Paratilapia polleni | reverse complement strand
CCAAAGCCGCCAAAAAGGAAAGGTTAAAAAAAAAAAAAAAAAAAAAAGATAATTGTTTTGCAAAATGGAAAAAAAATATTTAGACTTTTTAATTCAGTAAAAGTTATTATCCTACTTAAGTAGCTTTATAGTGCACAGTTTGTATAGTACCTAAAGTACTTTAAATATACCTTTCACGCTGGTTTATTGCATGCATTAAATGAGAAGACGAGCGCCTTCTGGCCTGGAAAAATAGTTTGTTGCTGTATAAGAAAGCCCTTCGTAAAGCTAGGACATCTTACTATTCCTCACTAATCGAGGAAAACAAGAACAACCCCAGGTTTCTGTTCAGCACTGTAGCCAGGCTGACAAAGAGTCAGAGCTCTGTTGAGCCAAACATTCCTTTAACTCTGACTAGTAATGACTTCATGAATTTCTTTACAAATAAAATTTTAACCATTAGAGAAAAAATTATTCACAGCCGTCCCACAGACGTATTGTTATCTACTGCAACTTTCAAAAATACAGATTCTTATTTAGACTCTTTCTCTCCGATTGATCTTTCTTTTTGTGTGTTTCTAAAAAGGAGTTGTCTGACGGTTTCGGTTGACTTCTGTTTTCTGTGTGTTTTTATCTTAAATGCAGACTATAGAAGACATTCTTTACAAAAATGAGAAAAATGTTTACTAAGAAAAAAAATCTATTTTATAGCCAGTAAAAGCAAAAAAAAAGAAATTATTTAAATCTTAGTATCTGCTGTACATTGTTTTCTGTAGGTTTTTTAATTCAGTTTTTTATCAGCCAGAGTTTTAATAGAAGGGTAAAGCCGTCACACTGTGTAGAGATCTAGGGCTTTTACTCTGAAAGGTAAGGACAGGAAGAAGCCGTTTTGCACAAATCAGGTATCCTGTACAGCTCGGACAGCAACAGTTAAGGTTTTTTTAAATTTCACTTCCTCCATCTCAGAGGGCAATGCGTGGGCGGAGTGTCTCCATGGAGACCATGTCGAGGGGCGGGGCAGGACTGCCCACCAGTCTGAGTGGGGGTGGTCTAGCACACCTCAACGTGGAGGTGAGAAATAAAAATTTGCACATCTGTATATTGAGAATTCGTCTGTTTTTAGTGGTGACGTTTGTTTGTTTTTGCATGTCTGAAATAAATAAACGAGCTGATTAAACCCTGGTTTGGTTTCCTGGTTACAGCTGCTGCTGTTTGTTTCTGTGCCCTTCCTGTTTTTTGCTGTATACTCACATCTGTGCACGTTGCTGCCGTCACTGTGCAGCTTCTCGTTAACAGCTGGACTGTTTTTATTGTCAGTATAACGTGAAGTCACCTGTGAAGCGGCGCTCTGGACTTTTTCCTCGCCTGCTGAGCGTCGACAGCCAAACAGAGAAACACAGCCAGCGGAGGTAATGCTTCCCTCAGCTCTCATGTTTCTCTCTGAGTGAGGCTCCTTTAAAGAGGGTAAAAACTTTCTTCCACTTGTTTGCGGTCAGCCTGGACAGTCCTGCCTGGGCACAGATCACCATCTTTTGGGTGGATTGGAGAGACCGTCTGCTGGAATGAGTAGATCTGCTATATGAGCAGGACCCTGGCCATTTACAACTTTATATGTAATTAATAAAAATTTAAAATGAGTTTCCTGGAAGCCAACGGTCCTGTGTCTGACGGATGTTAATTAAACTGGAAATTCTGCTAACAGCTCCGACCCGGCTGCTGGACTTTAACCCTGCCTCCTTCTGTTTCTGTAATGAACCCATCAGCCTCTTCAGTGAGCAGAGGAGCTTTGACAGCTGCCACCCGATGCTGGAGGTCAGGCAGGAGCTGCCGTCCAATCCCAGCTCACCAGAGGCGGGGCAACGGGACAGGTGCGTGCAGCAGAATCAGCAGCAGCAAATCAGAATTAATGGCAGTGTTTAGGAGAAATTAAAGAAGCAGATTTTTCTGTTTTTACTGCAATACAACAGACATCATCAGTGTTTGTTTGTTTTTTTTACTTGCAGGATTCACATGAAGAAAGAGAGCAGTAAGATTTCCAGATCGACATCCAGCACCTGCAGCTTCAGCATCCCGGCTGACGACACACACCTGGTGAGACAGACAGATCGCAGTGAAGCAAGGAAACGGCGTCCTGATGGTTTATCTGCTATCAAAGCACATCCTCTGCTGGAGGAACATTATTGAGGTTTTTCAGACACATATTAACTCGTCTGCCATTTTGGACATGTGACAATCATGGTGACAGTATAGGATCAAGTGAACAGTCACACAGGCTGCAACCATTTGGCAACCACCGGTCTTGAGGGAAAAACGAGTCCCCGAACGGTTGCAAGTGGTTGATGGCAGTCACTGGGAAAATGATTGCTAAAGCCCCAGTCATGCACACCTACAGACCAGTCAGTGAACTCCTGGCAACCACCTGACCGGTCAGCAAAAACCTCCATGTGATTGCTTTGGTCTCTAGCATATTGCTGCAATCGTAGTTTGAACAGAAGTGATGGACTTGTCTACAAATGGAAAAGGTTCGCCTGCTAACCAGAAATGGAGAAGCTTTACCTTTTCCATTTCCAGTTTGCCTCGCACGTTATCAAGTTTTACTACCGCAGCGAGTGTTTCCAGACAAACACAAAAACTACAGGCAGCCGTGGCAATCTGCTACCAACCAAAGCACTGACTAGGAGGTTTTTGGTGCAGCACCTCCTTTGCTTTGCGATTTCACCCAGAAAGAGCCTGAAACCTCGGCTGCCAACCGGTCGAATACGCGTTTCCATAGCAGCCGGTGGTTGCATCACGTCCAACATGGCAGACAAGCAATGTGTACATCACTTCATGTGAGAAACCTCAATAGGTGTCAGTGTTGTAATGTAATGGTGATGGTGCTGTTTATAATTTTGTTTTGCTTTTAAATTTCGTTTCCAGAGTGCGTTTGCTCATTTAAGTTTGATTTTTACATGTCTTTTATTTTTTTATTCTTAGATTTCGTTTTTAATAGTTTCCTGTATATTTTTTATTTTATTTCAGTTATAGTTTTCACATATCATTTTGTTTTCTTTTTTTCTATTTTGTTTTTAGTTCAGCTTTAGGTAGCTAATATAACCGTGGGTGGGTCCCAGGTTTAGGTCAGAGCAGCATCCTCTCTGATGTCCGATCGTTTTTATGATGACAGCTCTCCAGGTGAAGATGTGCATGAGGCAGCTGATGATGACGTGGGAAACAGAACCAGAATGTGAAACTGACCTTCTGTGAATCTTTATTTTGTGATGTACCACGAGGCTCTCTGAGAGGACCTCTGTCTTTTTATTGTTGTTGGTGACGTCCTGCTTGAATGTCAGTTTATATGCAGACGAGACTCTGATTTATGTTCCCACCCAGCCAGCAGACCCTTATTATAATCTACCACCCGCTTCTCTTGGTGTGTTTGTATCTCACCCAGGCCGCGACGGTGGAGGGTCAGAGTTCAGCTCCACTCATCGTCTGTCGCAGCCCCACAGGTTCAGTAAGACCTCCACACACAGTCCGCATTTCTCTGCTGTTTCTGGACCTGTTCTTATTTCTCTTTTCCTGTCTCCACTATCAGAGGTGAAAAACAAAAACTCGCCCAGATCCAACCTCAAGTTTCGCTTTGACAAGCTGAGTCACTCAGCCGCAGTAAGTCTGTGTTTGTGTCCTCAAAGTGAGTCCATCAAGACGAGAGCCAATCAGCAGGCTGGATGTTTATCTGAATATATTTTAACTCCTCTCTGGAGTAGCTGATCAGGGCCGGTTTCTGGCTGGTTTTACATTCCTCTAATTAGTCTTTGCAAATGTATCTTTGTTAAACATCTGTGGCTGTTTGGGACTTTTTTCATGTATTAAACACTTTTCATTGCCAGTGTCCTGGCAATAAAACTCCCATGTCCTCCAGCGGCCTGTGGACTGAATTTTCCACTAAAATCCAAAGGACGTCCAACATAACTGAGCAGGATGTCATGCTGGTTTTTTATATTTTTTGTTCAGTGTATTTAAAATGTATTATTTGACTTATTTTTCTGTCTAATTTCATGTGTTTTAAGTCAAACTGCAGCCCGAACTGAGTGTGAAACCTTTATTCTTCTGTCTGTCATCAGCAGGGACACTGAACTGTGAGGACAGCAGTGAGAGGTGTGTACTTTCTCTGTATTCTGACTTTCCATCAGTTTCTGGCTGTGAACAAAGTTTTAAATCACATTTTTGTAGGATTGAAATGTTTTAAATGTAACCAGGTAAATACTGCAGCCTATTTAGTTGCATGTTTTAAATGATACTCGGCTCTATGCTGCTTCTATAACTGTGTCCTGCATGATCATTTTTACATTTTGAATGTCATGATTCTGAGTGTTCTTTGGTCCTCTTTCAGTTTACTTCCTGTTTTATTTTGAAAGTTAGTTCCACCTGTAGCTTTCTGTGTTTTTACTTCCTTCCTTTGTTGTTGTTCCCGCCCTCATTATTGTCTTGATTGATTTCACCCGTGCCTTATTATCCCTCTCACTGATCTGTGGAGTCAGTCTTTTTTTTTCTTTGTTTCTTGTTTTATGACTTGTTTTCTGGCCATCACTGTGCACAGTTTTAGTTATTTTTCAATTTAAAGTGACTTTCTGTTTCACTGCCAGGCCATTATTACATAAAAATAAATGGTTAAATACTTTTAATCAGAGTAGAAGCAGCTGCATTTGTGGATGTGCAGTAATAAATACATGAATGCAGGAGTTTTTCTGCCGCCCTGAGGTTAAACTGAGCTGGTTTAGTTCAGGTGATGCTGGAAGAAATCAGGTCTTCTTTTTGTCTCTGTTGTTGTTTCACCGTTGATTTATTCCCATCTGTCTCTCGCTGTTTTCCAGAATAACAACACAGAGGTTCAGACAAAGCAGCCTCCACACAGGAGGAAGAGGAGGAGGAGGAAGAGGAGATTCATCTGATGGACTGTCTCACACACACATGTCTTTCTGTCTTTGTGAGGACCCTGAATGATATAAGACAGCTTTAAGCCCGTACTGCAGCTCTGCTCTGTTTCTGCCTGGCTTTTCGTTTCTTAACATCTTCTCATGTAAAAACCATAAAATCATTTTGAACGGCTTTTTCTATTATTTTATTACATTTATGAGCAGGACACTGAACACCTAATTTAATTACATTTTTAGCTGTTTTACAGCAAAATATAAACCACAGAGCTCTTTATATTTTACACTTCTTGATTCCTACACTTCATCTAGTGTAATATTTTTACTGACCACTGACCTTAGTGGATATGGGAGGGGCTACCATAAGAAATTCACCAACGATCCGGTCCACAGGTTCATTCATTCACTACATAAAGAGCAGGCGAGTTGTAAAATACTTTTATATTTATTACAAAAACATCAGCAGCTCTTAAAAACTCCTGATTTCACATATTTGCAGCTGATAAATTGAGAGCTGCACGTGTGTGGTCCAGACTTTAGTTTAGGTTAATGAGCAGCTTATTTTACATGGAACTGTTGATGAGAAGGTCCAAACACCAGAGGGCGCTGCAGAGAGGGGCTTCACCATCACAACCAAAGCTGTTCTTCCACCCACAGTACCAGAACCAAGGAGCTAAAAGCTTTCCTGAGCAGGTAGTTGTCTGTTTTCCATCCATTTTATCTGGGTCTGGGTTGTGGAGCAGATCTCCCTCTCTCCAGCACCTCCTCCAACACTTCTAGGAGGACACCGAGGTGTTCCCAAGCCAGCTGAGAGACTATCTCTCCAGGGTGTCCAGGGTCTCCTGCCAGTTGGAAATACCTGAAACACCTCACATAGGAGGTGTGACCATGGAAATCACCCAAACTTCTGCTAGTAAGGCTATGTAATGTTCACTTCTCAAACTGATGCCCAATCTAGAACTGGCTCCAAGCATTTTGACCAAAACAAGACTGATGCCAGCTGCAAAAAGCTGGCACCAGCATGGCAACACTAATTTTTGGTCCCAAGATTGCAGCCACTCATGTCAGTAGCTGTGGAAGAGACAACCACAAGAAATTCACCAGTGATTCACACATATAGCCCACAGATTCTGTCCATCGTCTTCCCTCAGACATTACCCAAACCTCTTCCACAGGGGGTACTCCATCCATCCAGCCATCCATCTATTTTCTGCCGCTTATTCGGGTTCAGGTCGTGGGGGCAGCAGTCAAAGCAGAGATGCCCCTGGTGGGGTCTCCCAAGGCAAATTGGTCCTGAGTGAGGAGCCAGACCAAGTGTGATTCAGAACACCTCTATGAAGAGAAGACCTCCGCTCAGAAGAGCCACATGGGCCCGCCCTCCTGTGGGCACACCACCCGCAGGACTATAAGGACTGGGGCTATGTGGATTGGGTGCTGGTCAGGGCAGATAGGGAAATTTCATTTCTCAAACAGTCACCAAGGAAGCAGAAGAAGGCCCTGGTCCCAGCAGCAGGACCTGCATCACGCTGGTGAAGAAGATGTAAATGTGAACCCTGCTTCCTGCAGTAGAAACATTCTTACACCTTTCCCACCAACATGGTGCCAGTGCCCTACACAAACTGGTTCTATGCATTTCTGTCCAAAAAAGTACTGTTCCTGATGCCAAAAACCTGGTTCCAGCACTTGACCACAAATTTGTGGGCCCAAGGTTGGAACCACTGACCTCAGTGGATATGGGAGGGGCTACCATAAGAAATTCACCAACGATCCGTTCCACAGATTCTGTCCAACGTGATCCAAACTTCTGCTAGTAACTCAATTAGATAATCCGTTCTCAAACTTGTTAAAAAGTGGGCATTTTTTTCAAAGGGCACCACGACAGAACTGGCTCCAAAAAGAGATGTTTAGATCCTCCAAAGGTTCCTGGTCCTTGAGGACAGTTCCTGTGGTGGAAATGGGCTTTTATGGCCCTTTGCAGTTTGTCAAAACGTCCTCACTGTGATGGTTTCTCACTAAAATGTGTCCACACAAACACAGAAAGACATGAATGCACACACTGAGGTTAAAAAGGGAAAACTTCAACATTCCTCCTTCCTGCAGGACTGTACTGGAGTCCTTTAAAACCCGGGCTCCTCCAAACACTTTTACACATAAAGAAGCTTGTGGTTCACTTTGTGTCGTTTGAGTCTTGAGACAGATTCATTAGAAACTGGTCCACCTGGAGATTCTGTATTGAAATTCAGCTTTAAGTCCTGAAAAACTTAGATTTTTAATTTTGTTCTGTTGGGCTCCTTAATTTTGTTTATTTCAAATTACTTCAAATCTCCGTTTTGTGAAGTAATAAAAGAACAGTGAGGCTGCAATTACCAAATGTTTGCATTGTGATTTTATTAGACTGCATTTATTTGATTATGTTATATGTCTGAAAATAGAGAAAAATAATTGACTGACTCCCAAGGAAACATGTTCTAATGTCGTGTTTTTTTTCTTTTTCTGAGCAGCAGTAAAAAAAAATATAAAGATGTCATTTTATAGTCAAATAAAACTAAAAAAAATTCAGATTTGAGAAGCTGAAGCCAAATGATTTTAGATAAAACTTTAAAGTGGACCCTTTAAAGTGCACCATATAACAGGAGACATGTGACAGGAAATAAAGAAAACAGACAGGGTCCACTTTAAATTTTCTAACTGCTTAGTCTGTCCATCCATTTCATTCAGCTGAGGTCACCTTAATTTATCAGTAAATTAATAAACAATAACAACCCGTCATTTTGTTGCTGTTGGTTCAACTTCAAACTTTCATCCTTTGTGGTTTTTAAAAGTTCATAAACCTGATAAAGAATCACAATAATTAAAAGAAACAGGAAAATGAAGTAACACGACTGCAGTTTATGGAGGTTCCTGCTGCAGAAACCTCTGTGTCAAATATTTTGAAAGTAAAGTTTCTGTTTTCTGTCCTGAGAGGGATTCAGATGATTCCTCCCTCTGCGTTCACACCTTTTCACTGTTTTGTTGTTTTAATCTCAGCTGGGTCACTCCATGAAAAGTCAGTCAGTGCCTCCCACCTGATCCCCTCAGAATCCACTGATTTTTATGTGCAGTAACTTTAGTTTATTTAATGAAGCCATGCAAAATTTCACCTTCATACTGTGAATATTTTCAGAGTTACAGCTCTCAGAGTACACAGTGGGTGGGTCCATTTGGCTCTTTTTAATTTTTTTTCAAGCATCTTTGATTCTCCATATCTTCATAAGTCCAGCAGATCTCCACATGAAACTTTCAGGGCTCAAAAACACATTTAAGCTCTGTTAAAATCTGAAACCAAACCAATTTTACACCCACGTCAAGAGTCACAGTCTTAAGACAAAATCTGTTTTTTTTCTATAAGCAGCTGTGAGCATCAGTATGATGGGATCTATCAGAGTCTGAATAAAGTGCAGCAGTTTAATGTCTGTGACGTAGAGGAACAGAAACTAGCATTGGCACCCTGATGTTTGATCTGTTTCTGATCATTCACTGCAGGAAACTTCACAAAGTGCATTCTGGGTAAACTTTCAGGGCTCATATCATCATGTGGGATAGGTGACTGCTCAGAACAGGTTAGAAAGGTCTCCATTTTACCTACATTTGATACCAGGATCATCTGGAGAAACAACACTGTTGTTCACATGTTCTCTCTAATAATTTGGAGAGAACACATCGATCAAACAACGTGGATCACAGAGGGTCTCAGTGAGGGGGGTCAGCTGGGAACTATTTTCAGATTTAGTTGATTTTATGTGAAATGAAGCGGCTGTGTTTCCTGTTAGAGCTCAGAAAGAAGAAAAATGCTGCAAACAGTCTGATTCTCTGTTTCCTTCATGTTTATCAGGTTTGACTCACAGCTGAGGCGAAGCTTCACGGCTGTTCGATGCAGAAAGCGTGTGTGTAAAAGTGTGTGAACTGATGTACATTTGCACTAATCTGTTCCTGTTTGTGCTCCTGTGGAGACTCCACTGGAAATGTCTCAACTGCACTGAAAGCACATCTGTACGAGTCCAGGTTTTTCAAAATAAAAGCTCTGGTTTATTTTGAAAAGGATGGCGTTGATGTAGCATAAACAGATGTTGCTGTGTGTTTCTGATGTTGTAAACCTTTTGTTTCACTGACATTTGATCATGTGTTTGTGTATTAAACTGAACATTTTGAGAAAAAGCCAGATTTCACGTCCCCACACATGAATAAAATTTGCTTCTTTCAGTGTTTTTTGCTTTGAATGAGTTCAGTTTGTCCTGATTTTGATTTTCTCATCATTAAAATCTGTTCAGGTCAGCCAAACCACCAAAACAATACATTTGTAGTCTCGATTTTTTTTTTCCTACAGAAACTGAAGACATGATTCAAAACTTGTTTTTTCATTAATACACTAAAACCAGCAGCTGCCCGATCCCACTGACACTGCAGCTACAAACTGTCGGTCATTTGCAGGGAATTCTGGGAAATGACCCCAAACCTCACGTTTTGTGTTCATGTGCAGCTGGACCCACAGAGCCAGATGTTGCTCAAAGTTCAGAAGGAACATAAAAAATGTTTGTTTTATTCAAATTTGTTTCTATTCTCTTGTTTGTTCTTTTTAAAATTCATTAAATAATTATTTATTAGTTTTTCTCTTTTTTTATGAACCCCATGTTTATTTGTTTCTTTTGTTATTTATTTGTTTGTTGGCTGAGTATCCATAAATGAACAATTAAATCAATAGAAATGTAAAACAATGTAGAAATAAAGAAATAAATAAAAGAAAGAAGGTTTAATGCTTAAACAAATAAAATTTTGTTGTTAAAGGGACAAATAAATGTTTTTATTCTACATTTTTGTTTGTTTCTATGGTTTTTGCTACTTTATATTCATTTACTTATGCATTTATTTAGACATTTAAACTTTATTTTGTATTTTATTTTATTTCATATTATTATTTAATTCTGACATTCATTTAGATTTCTTTTTCATTTAGAATTTATTCAGGCATTTGTTTATGTAGAATTTAATTTACACCTTTATTAAGACATTTATTTATATTTCCTTATTTATTTAAATGTTTATTTAGAATTTTTCATTAAGGCATTTATCTATTACATTTTTTAAATTTAGAAATTTAGTTATTTAAAATTCATTTTGGACATTAAGACATTTGTATTTCCTTATTTATTTAGACGTTTATTTATTTCTATATTTATTGCTTAAACATTTATTTAGGACGTTTTACATTTAGACATTTATTTATTTATTTATTATGTTTTTAGAGTTTTCTTTTTAGACATAAGTGTGTTTAATTTTTTAGGTGTCGTATTTTTCGTGTAAAAGTTATAAAACATTTTTATTTTGTTTTAAAATTATTTTTTAATCAAATATTTTAATTCTATTCCGTTTTCGCACCGGAGTTTTTTCATAATTTATCTCCCTGTAGTGAATCTTAATTAATTAATTAATTTTTGGTTTGTTTGTTTGTATTTTGAACAAACGTAAAAACAAAAGCGGGGCGATAAAGCGCCGGCGCGACGCCTCCACCGTAGAAGAAGAAGTTGTAAGGTACCATTTCCGGGTCAGCGAACAGCCGCAGCAGCAGGGGCCGTTGTTCGCAGCAGCTCGGTTAGCGCCATGGCGACAGTGCGCAGCTTGCGGGTGTCGGTGAAATCGGACAGCGGCTCGGACCGCTCGGACTCGGACTCGGACTCCGAGTCGGACAGAGATGCCCGCGAAGCCGAGCCGATGGAGGTGGAGGAGGGAGAGCTGGAGGCGGAGGACATCTCCGTTAACCGCTCCCTGAAGGAGCTGCTGCCGGTAAGCCCCGGACTAGGCCCTGGCACAGCGGGGACTGGCGTCTCCTTCGCCCGGCAGATCCGCGGGAAGTGTCGGCGTGTGGTTACCTGGACTCCCGGCTCTGACCCGGGAGCCAGCCGCTCGCCCCGCGCTGTCAGGGCTGCCGGATCCCGGCGGTTAGCCGCTGTTAACGGACGCTGGTTCAAATTTCCGACATGTTTGTGGGGCTCTTGTTTATTTCCGTCACTTGTTGCTGTGTTCACGTGCTGTTTGTGTGGAGCGGCCGTTCTATCAAAATCCATTTAAAATAACTCGAATTTAAGATTTTTACGGGCTAAAGAAGGCAGAAGGAGGAAAATCGTTCATTTTTATTAAAGATTTTAACACATACGCACCTACTGACCAATTCGGCCTACTTCTAATCGTAACCCTACATTTTATTTTTTATTTACAGGCGTTTCCTTTGTAATTTACTTCTCCTTCTAGCGTGGAGTGGCCTCTCCACCAAGCCTCATCTAAAAACTGGAAGTTTTTACGAGCAGAAGAAGGCAGAACGGGGGAAGTTATTATTTTAACACACTTACTGAACAATTCTGCCTATTTGTTTTTTTTTTTTTTTTTTTTACAGCTTTTTTCTT
>VUQI01002201.1:1959-15770 GCA_015106735.1 Paratilapia polleni | reverse complement strand
GGAGCATCAGATTCAATTACTGAGCACAAAGCACACAACCACACAAAACCCACAGCATTCACTGACAGATGGAAATTAACAATATGATTCTATATTTTGAAAAAATAAGATAAAAATAAAAGAAAAGGGAATTCTGAGATAGCTAAACTGGTTCATGAGGTATTTCGATTAAAAATATCCACTGATTATTGTTTATCCATCAATTTTTCCATCCTATTTTATTTTCCGCATCATTTGCAGCAGTTTAAAGACCTGGAAGAATACAGACAGGCTCTTACTACAGGCAAATATAATTTTACTCCAGTGAACTAGTTAGCCATAACTTTAATCAAGAAAATTACAAATTGAGTTTAACAACAATATATCACCAGCCTTGTTTTCGGTTCGATGAAATAAATAAAAGAACACCTATATCTGCGAAAACATTAAATGTAATCAGTGTGACTCTTTGTGTCACACTTCCAGAAACATGCTCAACAAACTCATCAGTCAACACCGTAAAAAGGTCAAGTCTGATAGAAGTAAATGGAGCTCCACAAGTAATCACCCACAATTAATCTTCACATATGAGAAAATAATCGCTAACGAAACCCTTCCACAAATCTTGGTTTAAACACTAAAAAGTCAAGCCCAATAGTCGCAGCTTACTAGAGTCGAAATCAGATTCACATCAGTGTAAAATGAGGACATTTCTATATTTATATGAACTTTCCTGAATCACTATAGCTTCCAAATGCTCCACTGTAACTCTCTACAGCATGTAAACACTCCATCAGTTTGAGACTGACATATTAACGGTACTGATCCACAGCTATTTCACTGTTGCACTGATAAGAGAGCCACCATTGCTCGACATAAATGAAATCAGGGACCATATATATCTCACACTGCTACATGACACATTATGAAATATAGAGGCAACCATGCAAACTGGGGTAGTTTTGTTGGTACCGAGATGTGTGTGTATATATATATATATATATATATGTATATGTGCGTGTGTGTGTGTGTGTGTGTGTGAGTGTGCATTGTAGGGAATGTGACAGCATGGATCAGATAGCAGTGAATGCATCCCAGACTGGATTTAGAGTCTGACTGATATAAGGGTGAAAAAGGGGAGATTGTCTCAGATATTTATTGACTGCTGCACTCATGCAAGTAGTGCTTGGTGCTGCAAGCTGCAAAGAAAACTTCTGTGCTTTGTGTTTCCATGATTCCAAACTTGTATTGAATTGGACTTCTTGCACACAATTTGATGCAATGACGATAGAAATGGCGCATGAGACGCCCCACAACACAAAAGGTTCCCATATTGAATTTCCTCGCAGAACATGTGAGCACATTTGAAGCTTGAATTGAACATTCTCCTCAGAAGTCTGTTCCTTAAAGCCACTGATTTGCAACTTGTCAGCAGATAATTACAGTTGTCAGAGCCGCACTTGAGCAAGTCAACATCCATGTGCCACCCATTTGTGAAGGTTCTGCAAAGGATGTGAGGCCTCTGAATCCTGTCACTTGAGATTAACCCATGCCACTCTGGGTGATGGAGTAATGAATAAACTGCATGCCGTAGGGAGAACAACAGCTAAAAGACATGGGAGAGTCAAGTCTTTGCAGCGAGAACTGGGCATGCTATAAAGATAGATAAGAAGAAAAATTAGCATGATTATACTGTGGCCTTTCACTGTGACTGAGTGTACGGCATGCAAGATATGCACAACACCCCTAGAGTAACAGCACAGTTTGTCACCAGGAGTTTACATTCTTAACAAGTCTTTGACTGTGGTCTGATGGAGGCAAAGGCCTTGAATGGGCAAGCAGCCTGGAGAGAGACTTGATTAGACACAAGAGTTCAAAACCTTGGCAAACCTTCTCCAAGCATCTTCCTCCACTTGTCACTGAAGGAGAGAGCCTTAGGTGCGTGGCTCCAAAGGTAGAATTGTAACCTATGAGTAAACACTGCAAGATGACATGGATTTATTTAGCAAAGACTTTGCATCACATTTTTTTCCATATGCAAACACACGGTCCCACATGCATTTCCTTATTTGCCCTCCTTCTTGAGTTTATTTCAACATCCTGCTGTTTATTAGCTAGGAAAATTGCCTCCAAGTCTCAGCATGGCCAGTTCACATTACCATCAAGGTGGTGCTCCACAAACACTTTCACAGAAGCACATACAGAATAGTGCACTAGTGCATTTGCATGAAGACGAGTTCATTAGTTCCTCAACCTCTCATGACCCCATGATTTCCTGCCCGGCCACTCCTATTACCTCCACAAACAGGAAAACAGTTATACATCCTCTTTACATCTACAGTGGTGGGTATTTGCCATGCAGTAAATGGCTGGAATATTAAACAAGTTTATTTTATGCTTCTATACGGGCTCTGCTGCAGAAAAAGGATTGAATTATACATAGGTTTAAAGATGTGTGTGTGTGGAGTGGAAAATAGGGGGAGAAAAAACAAAGCAGCAAAGGTCTATGTAGAATCAGCTGTCAGTTATGCTGGCCTCCTATTCACCAACTATTCTCCCTGTCTCTGGTGCCCTCTGGCAACTGCACTTGTTGAATTTGGATGTATTATTGTTTGTTCCCTCCCACCATCTCCCTCACTCAGACCCTCTGATTGCAATCGGAGTTCCAACCTTCCGGCATTAAGTATGCAAGCCTTGCTGCATGCAGTGCGTTCCCAGCAATCAGCAAATGCCACCGTCTCTTACAATTTTTTTTCCTATATATGGGGTAAAGAAAAAAAAAGAACATGTGCAAACAGACGGAAAATGTAACATTGGCGAAGGGAAAGGTGGTGAATGTTGATGAATATTTACTTTAAGGTATGGTCATTGTGCAACTTAGGTGCTTATTATCAGTGCACGGGTTTGAATGTTTACCTTAGGAACATAGTCATCTTTAAACTCAGTTTTTCCATCAGCTTTCTAAACCTTAAACTGTCACTTCTGAAGCTACAGGTGGTATGCATTTGATTTTGCCAAACCTGGCTTCCACACTTTTACAACAGTGATTAAGTATTTAAATTGAACAGGCTTTTGGACATTTCCTCAATATGCCTTGCACGACTACAAAGACGCAGGTGTGGTACTTGACAGGTTCAGTAGGTTGCTGTGTAAACCTCTTAAGGAAAAGGAAAGCTCCCTGAAAGACTTTGGCAGTTTGCAAAGATTAAAGGATATTTTTTTTTTTCAGACTGGTGCATGTTGTCTGTGAACTAATGAAAACATCAACGCCTGTACTTTCATCTTGAACACAGGCAGAGATCACTTATGATCATAACTACGGACTGAAAGAAGCGATGGAGCCTCTACATGCACATGCACAGTGAAAGACTCAATGTCCACCTTTGACTGTGGTTGAGCCTTTTTTTTTTTTCTTAAATAAGTTTGCCTGAAAGTTTCCCAGTTTAGTAGATAAGCGCAGTTTGCTCTAAAATGAATCATTCACTCAAAGTGTTTCTCTTATAAAACAGAATACACAGCATGAAAGGTCTCCAAGCAAAGGCATGCCTTTGATTCTATTGACAAGTTCATACCTGAATACAAGTGAACATTCAACATTTTGAAACTACTTTAAAAAGAAAATTCTTGAGATTTATATTTGTTTGTGATGTAAAATATATACACAATAAAAGAAAGTACCCAAAATGGAGCTATCATGCTCATTTCCAGTGCCGTATTTTTACTTTTTGATTCTGCTAGAGAGGCTTTGCATGATTCACAGTTTAAAATAGTCTTTATTTATCTTATACTGGGTTTTGGTGCAGCCCCAATTTTCATCCACTGGCAAAAACAAGCCCATTCGTATGCCCCAAAAGCCAACTGTCATCTTTACAACAGCCAAACTGGAAACCTATCCAGCAAATCATGTTGTTGCACTGAAGCAAACACATGTATAGTGGAATAAATAACTGCCATAGGGGCATTAGCAAGATTGCTGCTGAATGTGCTAGGAAGTGCAAGGCAACCAGTTGAGACCAAGCAGCAACTCCTGGGACTGGAAAAACTCCTGGGACTGAAGAAAACGTTAAACTGTTTTCTGGAAAAAACTTTTTTTAAAAGTGCCAAAAACTGCAGTTTCTCTAGCTGCCACTTGAAGTTGGCTGCAAAAGCGAGTCAGTCCCAAATGATTCCCATGTTAAAACAGACATTAAAAAGCATGTTTAGATTCTGGTACAAAAGGTTTTTGGCCTCTATAGATAGTTTCATAACAGGGTGGGTCAATTTTTTTTTATTTTTTTTTTTTTATAACTCTTAAATTTTTTATGTTGGTGAGGTTTTGACAAGTATGCCAACAGAGGGAGCTGTAGCTGAGAGCTGCCTGCTAGGCTTCACCTCAGCTAATGTAAGTCACTGAACTGGATGTCTTGGTTGTGTTTATAGTGATGTTGCTTTTTTAAGCATTTTTAATGGAATTGTCTGACAAGCTTGCTGAGTAGCACGGCCCGTCCACAAAGTTTCTGCTTCAGTTTTGATAAGTGAAATTTATTGGTCTCTAAGGTAGCGCTAATTGTCAGGTATCTGTGTCTGTGGCCCCAGGTGGGAGAGTGGGTCATCTTCCAATTGGAAGGTTGGTGGATCAATCCCTGGCTTTTCCAATCCACACTTTGAAGTATCCTTGGCCAAGATACTGAATCCCAAGTTGCCCCTGATACATCCATTGGAGTGTGATTGTTAGCTTAAAAAAAGTGCTTAGGTATTGATAAGAGTGCTCTGTGATTATGTGAATGAGACTTGTAGTGGAATAGTGCCATCTGAACCTGTACAGTTCATAGATCCAGAATGCTAAGATCAACTGAGAACTTAGCACAGAAGTCAATGATAGGCATCAAGGTGGCTATGTTCACCTTTTATGTGCAGTATATGGTGGAGACTTTGCACCTGTCCAGAAATAGTTCAGTAGCAGATTTATCATGTGAACCAGTGAGCTCATGAGACCTGGTTTTCTTAACTTTTAATAGCTGTTTTTTTTCCCCCAAGTTTCCATTCCTTTGTGCTTAGCAACAACTATCAGTATCATCTAATTCTCAGCAAAAAAGTAAGTAATTCTATTCTTTTACTCAAAATTCTTAGCATTTCCTTTAAAAAAGGACAGCCTTTTAGATGTTGCTGATGCTTTGGAATAATAACACTGGATTGCTTGGGGCCTGATTAGCCCCAAGCAATCAGGCTTCCATCTGATGATTTGGGCCAACAACCTTTCATCCATTAATGGAGAGGCTTTCATATTGCATTTGAGTATCCTTCGGTACAGCAGTGTGGCATGCACATATCCAGAGGCCTAGCATAAATACCACTTTGATCTGCCCACAATAGAGGAGCATCTAGGGGATAATAGTGAGATCACCTCTCCAACCCCCTCTCATCCACTCTGTGGAATATCACTGGCAGGAGTCAATGAGCAAAGCGTTGTACCAAGAGTCAATAGTGGAAAAGGGCAGTGCTGAAAAGAAAGCATTATTGAGTCAATGGGTTGACCATTACTGTGAGATTAGCATTGCTTGAATTGCGTGCTTCAATGCTGAGTCTAAACAAGGTTGTAAGTCAGCGGGAGGAGCATTTGTTGTACGCTGCTAAAGAATAGCTAATGCCTTTGTTTTGATTAGCAGTTTGACCCCTGAGATGGACTTGGCTTGCTTGTTGTAAGTGAGAGACTAGAGGGGAGAGTTGGCATTCAGACCAGATTCCTTGGCAGCCGTTTCACTCAGCAAGGATCAGCTGTCTGCCAGAACAGATTACACCGGGGATACTGACGCCGTCTCCAGAGAGTGTTTTGACAGCCGACTCCAAAAGGGTGATGTCTCATGGAAACAGCAGTGTATCACAGAGGAGCAGAGTTAGTTCATATACGTCTTAACACTGGTTGAGGTGTGAGGACCGCACATGGATCTAAAGAGCATTCTCGTTCACAAACAAGAACGACAACCTCCAAGCATGCACCGAAGGTGTTTATTGATAGGTGAGGGATAGGTGAGGACCAGTGTGGTGGGGAGAAGTCTCCATGCTCACTTACGGGCTTTGCCAATTCTTTTGGTACCTATGACAGTGGGTGAGGGTGTGGCATGGAAAACAAAAGCAAAGAGATGTGTAGGACACATAGGAATTTCATCAATCTATCCATTTTCTTCCACTCATCCAGTTCAGGGTCACGGGAGGGCTGGATCCTATCCCAGCTGTCAGAGGGCAAAAGGTGGGGTACACCCTGCACAGGTCACCAATCTTTGGACTGTGGGAGGAAGCCAGAGAGAACCCACCCAAGCATGGAGAGAACATGCAAACGCCACACAGAAAGGCCCCAGCAGGCTGGTGGATTCAAACCCAGGACCTTCTTGCTGTGAGGAAACAGTGCTAACCACAGCACCACTGTGCTGTCTGCCTCTATCTAACAATCACACACAATCTGATGGATGCATCAGGTGAAACTTGGGGTCCAGTAGGATACTTCGACATCCAGACTGGACAAGCAAGGGCTGGAACCACCAAACTTCCGATTAGTGGACAACCTGCTCTATCTCCTGAGCTGCACGCACCCCAGAGAGGACTTTATAGCCACATAACAGAAAGGGAAGTGTTTGACCAACCTCTTTGTTATTACACCCTGAAACACGACCTTTACATTACATATTTTACATGTAACTAAACACATTGATTCATCTCAATATGATCTAAATTTTTAGTTTTAGAATATGAGTTACAAGCTCTGTAATAAGTTGTGGATGAAGTGTGCTCACACAAAAACTCAGTCCACTATACATATGAGAGTTGTGATTACTCAAATAATCAAGCGTTGCTTGAAAGGCAATTAAACGGCAACAATTCTGATAATCACTGAGTTGTTTAAGTCATCATTTAGATAAAGATGCCATTTGAGTAAATTTAATATTTTCTACTGTTTGTCAGGCAAACAAGAGATTTAAAGGAGTCTCCTTTCACGCTATGGCATAGTGACTTACATTCTTCTTTTTTTTTTAATTTTTTTCTGGCCTAATAAAGATTTAAGACCAATAAAGAAATTAGTTTTGGCTGCTTCCTTGAGGCATGTGATTTACATTAAACTGACACATATTTCGTCTGTATACTGTATGGATGTGAGTGCATATTTATTTATTTCCAAAGGTCAGTTGTAATTTCTCCACGTCTGATGTCTTCACGAGTAGTAAAGGAATGAAGGATGGTTGCTAATTAGCACATGTAATGTGCGATGTGTGCGCGCTGTGTGACATTTTTTGCACACTGATTTTCAAAGCTAATCAGATCCGTGCTGAAGTGGAGGACACGCTCAGAAGACACAGGACACCTCCTGTGAATCACAGACCGCGACAGAGCTTAAGTTAGACAGGTAGAGAGAGACGGAGAGAGATACAACAAAGAAGTGGACACACCTGTCTGCCGGAATGGCATGACCCCAACTACTAATGAATAGAGAGCTCAAACACAGCCAATTAGTTGCAGAGCTTGTTAAAACAGCCACTTTTACACATGCTGTGTCAGGATAGATTGGCCTTTCATGGCTGCTTTGGGGATATTGATATGGCTGCTGACTAGTGCAATAAAAAGGGAAAATGCTTTGGGGCTAACCAGTCCCACTTCTTTACTGTAATACTTTTGTTTCAGTGGGCAAATGAATTAGGCTCAGCAGGTTAAACAGTAAGTAATCTAATGCTTTCCTTGCTGCTTTAGTTTTGTCATCTTCAACTAGCTTTTTGGGAAAGGGTAGGAACAAAAGGTGAAGGAGGGGGTGGAGATGATGCTTGAGAAAGAGAAATAGACCAGTGAATGAGAGATCAGCAGGGTTAGGGGGTGAAGCTGTGAGGCACTGCAGAGCTGCAAATCCACAGGACTAGATGGGAAGATGGGAAGCAGCAGGTTGAGCTGAAGACGAAGGATGGGCAGAAGACAAGACAAGAGAAGCCAAAGGGTTGACTAGTGTAGACAAACTAACATGCAGAAGCAGAATAGGGCGGAGAGGACTTGGCACAGTAAAGGGCTGATGGAGGCAGCACCATGGTGAGATGCCTCATGGGAGAATGACACATACCTTATCCCCTAAAGAGTGGAGGAGAGGGGCCAGACAACCCCGCTGACTGACTGGCAGCGTCTCTGTCTGTCTTTCACCATCTACTCATGCTCATCAACACTGGCTCGGCTCCCTGCAATGGAGCCAAGGGCAGAAAGCTAGCAATGCACAGTAAGAGTCACCCACATAAAGCTGTTCTATGCCAAACCACTGCACCACTTGAAAAGAAGCCTTTTAAAACATAAGATACCCCGCTCTGAGTTCTTTTTCAATAAGCATCTACGTTATTCTGGCAAGACATCTGAGAGCTGTGTCAACCACTTCTGATGTAAACAAACAGCATTAAAGTTACCATCCTCTCAGTGAATGGGGTTAAAAAGAAATATACTAAATTTTTTATATCATGTTAAAGAAAACAGAAGAAGAAGAAGGAATACTTCCACGTGCCAAGTCAGCTTCTGCTGGTGCAATCAGAAAAAGGTTTTCCTTGTTTCAGTCGCTGCTCACTGAGGTAGCTGAGTCACAGAGGAGACAAATATGCTGCTTTCCCCCCTCTTCCTGTGTCCCATATGTAAATATGTGGTTATTAATTACTGCATGGCCTCTGCTGCTGGATTCAAACATCCTGAATACAGTGGCAGAATGACTCACCAGATTGCTGCTGTCCAAGGTGCTGCCAGAGAGGATACATCACACTTCTCAACACTGCAGCCCAAAACTGGCAGATGAGAAATTGGTGTAATGGTATTGCACTCTCGTGGTCATTTCAAGTATTACTGTGTTGTTCATATAGGTCTACATCACCATCTGGTGGGCAATGGACAGAATGCATTACAATGTGTCAGTTTCGGCACTTATGTACTTTACTATAGAAACCAGAGGCGGTTTGTATAAGCCCAAAGATAATGTACTTAATATGATGATGCTGACAGATGGAAAACAGTCTCTTTTAAGGTGAGGATATGAGAGGTGGATTTAATATTAATTTGTAAAATTTCCAGTTTCATAATTTGAGCTCAAACTGCCTAAATAAATTAATAAGCCAACAAATACATCAAAATTAATATTAAAAATAAATGCATTTGTTTATTTAAGTGTCAAATTAATACATATCTGTTTTAATTTACTTCTCTATTTATTTTACCTATTTTTTTACTTTCTTGTTTAATTTGTCTTTTATTTAATTTTTTAAATTTTTTAAAGAATTCATTTTTGTATTATTTGAGAGCTAGATAAATAAATAAATAAATAGAAAAAAGTAAATAAATTAATGAATAAAATATTATTAATAAATGTCATCAAGTGGAAAATTAAATTGAAAGTTCATAAATAAGACTTAATTCAGATGTAAATCAACACACAAGCAATCTGTTTTATTAGTTAATTAATGCTTACATTTTTAATATTATTTTTGATCCAATTATTCATTACTTTGGCATTTAGGATCCTCCATAGTCAGCTGTCAGAAATGGAGGCCCTGTAAGAAATTACTACAAGTTTAAATCTAAAATGAAATACACTCACCAGACTTTTTGTTAGCTGCACCTTACTTGTACTGGGCTGGACCCCCTTTTGTAATGATTTCTTGGACTTAAAGTGCTCAAATATGTAGATATAGAGTCCACAATCAACTTTTTTTTTTTTTTTTTTTTAATTGTAGCATATCAACTTCCCTCTGGCTGCTGAAACCTCAAATACAGATTCACTCCTGATTGTGAGCCTTCAAGGCAAAATCAGTACTCCATTATCACAGTCATTATCTGCGATGGCACATTAGTCATCTTTGTATTCCTGTTCTTTCATCCTTCAAAAAACACATTTCAATGTGACAAACATCCATTTTACAAATCTGCCTCACTGCCGAGTGAAAATAGATGTTTTTTTTTGAGTGTGCATAGTCTTAAAAGATGCTAAATCCCACTTTGAAAATTAAATGGTTTTGCTCTGAAGCACCAGAGAATGATATGCAGCAGAGTAGCCTGTGGGGAGTTACTGTGCGGAAATACACGTTCTGCATTCGACAGAGACAATTGATCAAAACAGACTAATTAATGTATGTGTTTTACATATATTCATTTCCGTATCAAATATTAATGAAAATAAACGTATTTGTTTTACAAATGAGCACGAGGCTATCAAATATTTCAGACACACTTCATTAAAGATACAGAGCCAAGAGCGAACATGCATTTTTAAAGGGCCACGATTCACAATGGCATATCGCATAGTTGGCTGCTCAGTAGTGTGGCCTAGATCGGGCAGAGTGCTGCAAGACATCAAGGTCTTCTTTTAGAAGAATCTAAAGCTTTAGGCATTTTTCTCCTGCACAAAAGTAGTCGTTGGGCTTTTGATGACCAGTTTAAAGCAATTCATTCAGCTTCCATCAATCAGTATGCTACAGGCTAGTTTCTTGTATACATAGGCACAGAGAATTGTACATAATGTGGACTGTGGAGCAACAGTCACCAGGTTATTAGGTCCACTTTGGTCAAACTAATTGCAGCAGCCCTGTCTTCACAGAGGTTAGAATATCACCGCCCTGCATCAAAAAATAAAATTTCTGCTGTTTTCCAGAAAATAGTTGATATGACCTAATTCAATGATGCTGAGTTCAAACATACCAATAAAAATATTCAGTCACGTACAGTTTTGTAACTAAATGTGAATCCATTTATTTCACATATTTGTGCTCATTGTATTTCAGCTTCTCCAACACAGTTTGCTTATTTTCATAGGTTGGCACGGATGCAAAGTAAATGCCATTATGCAGTAGGACACATTTTAGGCTGGCTTTCAAGCTGTTAATGAACAGCCTCCACTCATCTGCATCATACTCACAACCCATTGCACCCAAAAGACCTTCAACATCAACACAACAGACAAAGTCATCATCCATTTCAAAGAATGGAATAAGATCCTTCTCATGCCTATAAAAAGAAACTTTGGTTCCTCGAGCCAGAAGGTTTTTCTCACTGAGCCTGGACCCAAGCAACTCAGCCGCTTCCTTTGGCAGATCCAAATCTCGTACTAAGTCCTTTAACTCTGGCTGAGTGAATAACTGGAGGACAGATGAGCTACTAGAAGATGGATCTTCAAAGTCCTCATCACTACAATGTTGTGCATCTGGAGACAAAACATCATCAGACTCTTCTCTCTCATCAACTAAGCCAGTAAAAATGGGAGGTGGGATTTCATCTGAATGTGGTACAGGTCTCATTGCTGATGGCAGGTTAGGGGAACTGATAGATGATTTAGTTTTGGAACTGTATCCAGAAATATTGACTAAACAGAAGCAGCAGTCATCAAAGTGATTCTGTGGCTCCCTCCATACCACTGGAATACCAAAACCCAAGCTCTTTGTCTTTCCCTGAGTCCATGCTCGAAGGTTTTCCACACATGCCTGGGAAACTGAATGAGGTGCCTGTGGCTTGTCTTGGTTGCCCAATTTCAAACCAAAATAAGCAAAGTGTGCCTCTTTTACAAAATCTGTTATGTTTTGTCGCTGTTTGGATGTAGTGAAGCATCCACAGATACAGCAAAAAACACCTGGATCATGTTTACAATTGCCACTTGTGAAAAAAACATGACGTTTTAGAGCAAAATTTATATTATTTTTGAAATCAGCAACCCAAAATTAGTAAAGAACAAGTGTTGGATTTCACACAGCAGATATGACGCAAGGCGGTGTATTCTACTTCTGTTGTGCGTATTTGTCCTAACAACTTCAAACACACCTCTCAATTTAACACCATACAATTCAACAGCACAACACTACAATCTGCAATCTCCAAAATGACACCAACTTTGGTCAGCACACATTTAACAGCTTGAACAACACTCCACTTACAAGCTTCAGGAAGGAACACGCTAGGTGTACACAGACAAATGGCAGCTAAGTGTATATCAGCCTGGATACATTAAACTTCTACAAGAAAACTCCCTAGACCTCCAACATTTTACATCATCATTTCATAAAACAAAACACAGGTAACTCTAAAAATATGGAGGCAATGGCAAATGATGCAGACAAACAGATGAATGCGTCATGCTTAACACAGGCCTCAAAGTGACACCAATAACAACCCCAGTCCAGATGTTTATGCTCACACAAGCCCATTTGGCTGACACATGATAAACAGCAACAAACACAAGTGGAAACCCAGATAAAAAAAAAGACACCAAGGCCAGATAACAGAAAACTGCACGTTTGTCTATTTAACTGTTCCTGAAAAACAGGTCATTTGTGCTACAAAACTCTTAAGGGGGTTTCATGTGGTGTCTTTCAAGTTCCATGTTGGGATCAAAATTCAAGATCCTTCCTGAAGATAGTGCAGCTTGCTGTGCCTCATCCTCCAATATGAAGCAGCAAAGCATAAAAACAAGATTATAAAATAGCAGGTCGTTTGTAACTGTTAGATAGCATTTAATGCTACTCTAAATTGGCCGTAGGTGTGAATGTGAATTTGAATTCTTGCTGCAATGTTTACTGTTCAAAAAACAAAGTGGCAAATTTGAAAAATTAAAATAATAATAATCCAAGTTGGAGAAATATTAAAATGAGATTTGGCGTAGGTGTGATCCAGCAACCTGCAGGGCTCATCAAAGTCATGCTGTTAAAAACTGGTTATAGCTAACAATCAACAAATTGCATAAAACCAAGCAGCTTAATGAAATGAATTAATAGTAATGACTTACTATAACACCAGTTCTTTGTGCTCCTGTGCCATATCAAAATGTCTCCTGCCATGAAAATTGACACAGTTTTTAATTTTAACGTTATCCACAGCAACAAATATATCATATAGTTTGTGCAGTATTTGTGTTGAGGAGTGTCAAAGTGTGAGCTGCATTTGAACAGTACTAAACTGAAGTGAAGATGGCATTTTATATCAATTACCTTCACACAGAGTGTACTTTGCGAAAATAACATTTGATGTAAAGTTAACCAGGTTTCAAAATACATGGCAAGTGGGTTGTTCCAAGTATCATCTTCTTCTTTATGTGTGGATTTTTGGCTTTCTCACTGTCTTCTGTCTCTGAGCCCTGATAATTAGAATGTTGACATCAGGGCTCTGGGTGGTCCATATAGTCAAGTTTATTTTTTTTTTTTCTTCTTCTTCTTCTTCTTGATAAAAATTGTCCTTGTGTCTGTTTGGGCACATTGAGTTTGGGACTTATCAGACACCTCCCTGGTGGTGTTCTGTAATGGGAAAGAATCCATAAACCTTCTGGTCAGTCTGAAACTGACCTTGGGAGTGTTTTAAGACAAATGGTCCCAAATGGACCTTAAACCAACTTGTGCTGATGGCTGACATTCTCAGGAAAAACTACAAGATGAGTCTTTCTAGCGTGCTGAGGGAGAAACACAGGGCAGCAGGCTTGTGGCTTTGATCATTGTCTTACCTGGCAATGACGGCATTCTGAGTCACTTATCAAGTGGACTGCATCAGTTACACCACCGCCACGAAGCACACAGTGAGAGAGAGGTGCTTCACTTTTTTTTTTTCCATGTGTGCAACAATCTGCCTCTTGTACAACACCTTCCTGTGCTGTTATGATGTAACTCAGTCTGGTACTCGACAATTAAGCTTCAATACAACTAGAGCACACAGTAAAAAGTTGGATGCAAATCAGAAGATTCAATCATAGATTTGGAAGTAAATGACATTCATATTATTCAAAGCAGGCTATGCAGCACTGAACTGGCAATACAGTCTAATTAGTTTGTGTTTCTGCTGCGTTGCTGTAGGCAGTGACAATAACTGACATACTCAATTGA
>VUQI01002199.1:0-11717 GCA_015106735.1 Paratilapia polleni | reverse complement strand
AGAAATGATGTGTTTCTGTGACAGGCTGCTAGTAACAAAGTGCCTAAAGATACAATTTAAAATTGGTTCTTTGCTAAATTGTCTGTTATGTGTAGACACAACACTGGTTCATCGCTAGAGTTAGGTGCCTTTTTTATGCTTGAATGATTCATAGGTCCTCTGAAAATGGTCAGGTACAAGGACTGGACTGAAAATGAGTGAAAAAGCAGCCAATGTCCAATGAAAAACGTTGAAAGACCTTCAGAAAGCCTGGAGAACTATTGCTCAAGAGCACTTTAAAAAAAATCACAAGAAAGTCTGTCTCATTGGAAGCAAACTATAAAGAAATAAAGGGTGGCTCAAGACTTTTGCACAGTACTGTATATTTTAAAAGTGTCCTCATTTATCTTTCATGCAGCTTCTCCATTCAGTTTCCGACTCAAAGACGGTATTTTAGCTCCTGTTTCTAAGATCCCCCTCACGATGAACCCTGTCTTTTCTGATTGGCCAACTTCCAGAAGCTGCTTCCACCGAAGCCATTATTATTACTTCATGTGTCACTAAATAATGGAGAGCTTCAACTCTTAGAACTTCCTGATTCATTTGGGAGCTTGCATACACTGAACACAAGGAATAGGCATAGCTTCCAGGTCTTAAAATTGAAGCCAACACTTTAAACCTGCATTGTTTCTAATGGCTGATAACATGGCACTCCACCCTATTGTCCAAATATGGTCACTTCAACATACTGGCAACCAAAACACTAAGGCTGAGGCTTCAAACTGTGGAATCCAAAACCACTGGGATGTATCACAGTGGCCATGTCCATCGTTTTTATACAGTCTATGGTTTGGGCATTTTTTTCGTAATGAATTATTTTAGCCCTTTAGCTTAATTTAGTTAAATTTTAATGAGCACCCTCTAGGTGAATTGCAGACAATTTTTGGTTCCATGTCATTAACAGGAAGTGAACATATGGTAAAATTACTCACATTACAGTCTCCTAAGACCTAAGAGAGCGTTTGTATTAACTAACAAAACTAAGAGCATATTCATTCAGCTGATGCAGGATAAGAACATGAGACATGTTTTGAAACACAAACTCTTAACATATTGCCTTATCCCCTAAGAATAAACCAGTGAAAGTTCCCAGTTCCGTGGTGTGGACACAGACTAGCTGAAAAAATAGGACCAAAAAAAAAAGTGGACCTCTCACAATCTTAGAGCCTTTATTGTGAAACTACCAACGTAGCTATTACACATTTTGATGCAAGACCGGGTTGTTGCAGAAGATAAAAAAATATATAACGTTTCATTACCACTGAAGCCAATGTTCTGTGTGAGCTTTCAAAAAGTTTTTGGACATCCCTCTCTGGATTCTGCACATTTTTTAAATAGCTAAAGAAAAAAAGAAACATGAGGCTTTGGGAATAAATAGTGTCGGTATGTTTGTGTATATCATCAATCTCTCAGACAACCAGTAAATCTGTCAGCTGGTTTACCATGTGTTCGTAGCTCTGCACAGTCTTCTTCTCTTCCCCTCCTCCTCTCACCTCTTTCCATCTTTCATCTATTTGCAGTTTCTTTCTTTCTCCCATTTGTTCCTTTCCTCATCTCTGCCCTCCTCCTTCCTATTCTCACTCCTTTTACAACCCCTTGAGGGCAACACACCTGCTGCATCATGCAAAGTTGCATGACTTCTGCTGCAGTCAGAAGCTGTCAGTTTGATAAAACCATCCTTTTGAATCACTGACGTGTTCATGGACCAAGCTCCAGGGCCAAAAGCTGCACTTCATCTAATGTCCAAGCAAAGTTTCACCTTGTGTACTTGCATGAAAATACAGTACAGTGATTCTGGAAGCTGAAATAGTCACCAGTAACAGCCAGTGGTAGGAGGAGTACAACCAATAGCTGCAATCAGATTACAGAAACATATTTTCAGAACGGGTCACTTCTGGCTCCCAAAAAACACGGTGATGGTCAGCATGACAACACTGAGGCTTCAAAATGCAGAGTCACAGTGCTCATCTTTTATATCCATCCATTTTCAGCTACTTATCCGGGTCTGGGTCGCAGAGGCAGTAGTCTAAACAGAGAAGCCCAGACCTCCCTCTCCCCAGCCACCTGCTCCAGCTCTTCCAGGGGGACACCGAGATGTTCCTAAACCAGCCGAGACACATATAATCTCTCCAGTGTGTCCTGGGTGTGCCTCAGGGCTTCCTCCCAGTAGGACATCCCTGAAACATCTCCCAAGGAGGTGCCCATATGGCATCCTGGTTTCCCTAACCACTTCAGCTGGCCACCTTTCTATGTTCCCACCCTTAGGTGAGGGTGGGAATGTAGAAATATCGACACTCAGCTCTTTATTCACCACAGCAGACCAGTACAGCATCCGCATCTCTGCTGCGCCAATCCATCTGTCAGTCTCCTACTTCCTTCATCAATCACTTGTGAACACTACCCCGAGATACTTAAACTCCTCCACTTGGAGCAGAAACTCATCCCTGACCCGAAGTGGGCACTCCACCCTTTTTCCGGCTGAGAACTATGACATCAGACTTGGAGGTGCTAATTCTCATTCCTGCCGCTTCACATTCAGCAGCAAACCACCCCGGTGCAAGCTGGAGGTCACCGCCTGTTGAAGCCACAGGAACCACATCATCCTCTAAAAGCAGAGAGGTGATCCTAAAGTTAGGAACAGAATCTGTGACAAAGGGCAAAGTAGCATTAGAAGCTGTTTAAGAACTGTGAAAAAGGAGAAGTGAGTGATGATTGTCAGACTCTCTTTAGTAAAAGGTGACAAATTGTGGATACACATTCAGCAGAAGGAAAGGAAGCTCCATTTTACTAGCACACTAGGTCAGAGGTCATGGTCAGCAAGAGGGGAGTCAGTCTTGGTCAAGGACACTGCAGCAGGGCAGAGGGGAGTTTGAACTTGCGACCCTGAGTGTGAAGGCTTCGACCGAACTCAGGGTTTTGTCTTCCTGTGTCTGTCTCTGTGCCTCTGAACAACCCTGAACTCTGCAGGCGGTTTTTCAGCTCGTCCTCCTCGAGGCTGACGGCTGGAATGCTGACATAACAGATGTTGTCTGACAAAGCCAATAATTATCTCCTGTACGGCTGTATGTCCATACCCGCTCTTCTTCCTCCTCCTCCTCCCCCTCCCTCCTTCTTCATATCCTCCACTGTCTCCTCAGACTGGTTAGCTGTCTCCATTTCCTCCAGCTGGTCTGCCTGCAAACAGTCATCTTTAGTCTTAACTTCCCACCTTTAAGAGCTAGTCTCCCAACATTACTTCCTACAAAATACCACAATTTCCTCACTTCTTTCTCCTGAAAGGTCGCCTTTTTAGATTCCTGCATCCACCACACTAAAATGGGACAACAGGTGATTAAAAATGCATTAAAATACTTTAAAAACATAAAGTCTCTCCACAAATGGTGGCACAAAAAAGAACAATAATCTAAGAACAGTTTTTAGGGGGACGATTTCTTCCGCAGATTCAGTTTTAGTAAATCTGAAATGCAAGTTTATGCAGCTAAATACTTTCTTGGCTGAGCTTAACTTTGAGGGAATGCAGAACCACAGAGTCAAAAATAGAGGAAGTTAGCTCAAATTAGCTGCATTGCAACATCCAATCATTTTAAACTCTGCCACACCAGACTATTAACTGCTCTACAGAAGACATGCAGCACAGGCTGTGGTATGTCTTGAGACAGGAAACTGAAGCACAAGTCTGCACCTTGCACGAACTTGTTAACCTACAAGGTAGATCAATTTTGCTGTGTCACTTTCTTTTTTCTTTTTTTTTTCACTTCACTATCATTATTATCTCCCCCACATGGACAAGAATAAATATCCTGCTTCTAATAACACAGGCATACCATTATAATGATGTGTTTGTTTGTTTTTTTTTGTTTTTTTAAAAAGCTAATTTAAGCACTTCCATCAGTAAGTTAGGAGATTTTTCCTGGATTTTTTTTCTTCTCAATGCTCATTTCTAGAAGGCTTGCCATAAATAAACCCGACCTGACTTTGTTTGTCTAAGTTTGCGGATCGCTGTAACGCACCACTGACCCAGGCCTGTGGGTTAATTTTTCTCTAAAGACCGCTCTTTTACCTCATTATAATAATTAAGTGCTCCCCCAGTGACCTGAAACAGCCATTTAGAGAAATCGTTATCAATGTGTCTCAAGCAGAACACCAGCAGCACGAGTCCAGACAGGTGAGGAGGTCAGATACAGGCGAGGAAACTGAGAAATTTAAAAACACAGCTGAGCCCCAAAATAGAAAATGCCCATACTGGATTTAACTCAGTTCAACTTAAGTTTAACAGTTCACCATAAGGGAAGAAGAATTATTCAGGGATTATGTAAATGATTCTGTTTTCACAAACTAAAATGGTGCATTATTTAGCATTTTGTATTTTGACTCTCTTCCTCTTTACTAGGGTTAGGGTTAGGGTTAGGGTTAGGGTTAGGGTTCTTTGGGGTGGCTGTGGCTCAAGAGGTAGAGCGAGTCGTCTACTAATCGGAAGGTCAGTGGTTTGATCCCTGGTTCCCCTAGTCTGCATGCTGAAGTATCCTTGGGCAAGATACTGAACCCCACGTTGCTCCCGATGCATTCATCTGAGTGTGAGTGTGTGAATGTGTGTGTGTGTGTGTGAATGTTAGTAAGCACTTAAGTGTAGATAAAAGTGCTGTATGAATGTATGTGTGATTGGGTGAATGTGGCCTGTAGTGTAAAGCGCTTTGAGTACACAGAAACTGAGTAGAAAAGTGCTATATAAGTACCAGTCCATTTACTATTGATATTTTTTTCACATGACTGCTAATCACATGATGTTAACTTGTCTGCCATTTTGGATGTGTGACAATGTGAGATCAAGGCCTAAAGACCGGTCCACGAACATCCCTCTCTGTAACCAATTTCACCCAGTGAGTGCCAGCAACCTCCAGGAACCACTCGCCAACCGGTCAAGGAATGCAAATTTTGCCGACTGGTCTCTAGGTCTGTGAAACTGAGGCCTAACCTTAGCTAGCTTCTTTGTCAGCGTTATTGCTAGAAAATCATATCCTAGTGGAAGCAATAGTTGACTAGCTTCCCAGATTACTTCACCAGTTAACGTATCTAGAATACACACTTATGTATTAGCCTAACATTAAGAAGGAAAGCTGTATAATTAAAGCAGTCCTAGAATTAAAAATGCAAATGTGACCAATGTTGAGGCTAAACTGAGGTCAACATCAGGGACTTCCATTTGTTTTGTTTTTATAACTATTAAAACTGACCCTGAACTTTTTTCTTATGACTAATATTAAGTTTGCCTGCTAGCACAGATGAATTGTAAGCTATTAAATGTAGCGTCTTGAGTGGATAAGGACAAATAATTCATGCAAACACCCAGGTCCTCTCTGGTTGGTAAATAAGCTTTCAGTTTTCAATTTAAATGATCTGTTAATACAAAATAACCATCACCAGCGTAGAGTTACAACCATAGACAGTATACAACATGGACGTAGCCTCCAGGTCCAAAAAATAAAACCAACGTGGAAGTGCCTTAAACCTGCATTGTGACCATAAAAAGGTTTGATGAATGCAACAATTTGTTGGAAGACATAAATGCACACTAATCAATGTATATTTATGAGTACAATATTCTTTTTTTTCTATTAAATAACCCCAGAAAACGATTTATTGTAAGTTTGAATGAAATCAGTGCTTTAAAACTGCATTTGGTATTTACTTGAGTTATCTTTGTCTAATATTAAAATGTGTTTGATGATCTGAAACACGTAAGTGTGATAAATAAGGAAGGGGGCAAACACTTTTTCAAGACACTGTAATTACTAAAGGAACTACTCATCCTATAATTCATTGCTAATCCCAGATTCCACAGCGAATGACTTCCAACCTTCTCAAATTTAATACTTTTGATTGTCGTGGTGTTGCATAATAATAGTTTTAAATGTATTTTGTAGTTTGTGTTGTGTATGTGCAGGGGCATAGCACAGAACTCTGGCCATATGTCTCACATTTCAACCCTCATTTCAACATACTGTGGTCTGTATCGCATCTTCTTACTCACTATCTGCTACACAGAATGAAGCATATGGGACTGATATCAGCCTCTTAAACTGCTTACAGCCTCATATTGTTTTCAACCTGTTTGGTACTAAAGACCATCAGAGGTCAAACCAGATCAGCAAGTCACATCATAATAATTGTAAGTAATGTAATTATTTAGATAATTGGAGGTTTCTTCCTGTTAAAAGGGAGTTTTTCCTTCCCACTGTCGCCAAGTGCTTGCTCATAGGGGGTTGTTTAAAATGCTTTTTTCAACATCCTAAAACCCACTGGCTTACTCCAAATACCTTACTTACTGCACAGCACACCGGTTGAGAACCACTGGTCCAACATTCAATAAAGCTTAATGCTTCATGTTAGTGTTACTAAGCTTTCCGCTGAAACTGCTATCAACACAAAGAACTGGAATAACTTTTAGCTGCCACTACATGAGCTCACCTTGTGTCACATCATTTGGAGAGGGACCTGCTGCTGCTTCACTCTCACTGGTTCACTGTCTGTAACAGCTGTTGATAGCTAAACCATTCTTAAGCTGTTAGCTGTGCTCTGCTCACCTTTCTTTGGAAAGAAATGTGTTAACAGCTGACTTCCCCCAGCTTGCTTTCTCACGGTTTCACAGTCAGCCCTTTTTAAATCAAAATGCCGACGACCGAAGCGCTAATCTCAAGGCTTCAAAACGTGACTTTACAAACCAGTGTTATCATATCCTACTAGTAGGTCAGTTAATCCATGACACTAACAACATGAATAACGGTACGAAAAAGGTATATAACTATGTGACTAAAGTGATGCTAGATATGGCAGTTAGCCAGCTAGCTGTAAATTAGCTATGTTGCACATATCTGGCAGCTTTATCATGTATCAAGTCAATTTTGTTGTCATTATACTAATATTCAGGTATATGTAGGCTTGTTAAAGATTTGTTTGGATATCAGTCTTTAAACTGACGCAGACAAAATGAAAAAAGTAAAAGTATACATTGGATGGACCATTTTAATTTTATATCAAAGTCAAAACAGGTTTCTGAGCTGGCTCAGGATGGATGAACTCCTGGTGATCCTCCCCAGCTGCCAGAATCTAACTTCTGTCCATTTCTTTTCCCAAAGTCACACAATAGAGTCCACAAAGTCTGTGGAAACTGACTCAGCATATGAATGGCGATGTAAACCAAACCACCAAGCTTGCAGCATTGTGGTTTTTCCTGTGACAGCAGCAGCAGCAGCAGCGGAGATTAAAATAAACTTAAAGAAAACAGATGGGAGGAGCTGATGTTGGCCAACGATTGTTCTATCCAAGTCACCATCTGACCCCGTTTTCCCCCTCATTACGCAAATGGGTGTCCCTTATCGTGCCCAAGAACTGCCTTTGAACCAGAAAACACACAAATAAGAGGAGGAGGAGGGTGAGGAGGCACTGAGACTAAAAATTCTGCAGCAGAAAGATGTTTATAGCTCAAAGGAGGGGGAAAATTCACGAGATGCATAAAGAGAAGACGATGATGCACATGGTGAGTCAGCAGTGCAAATGAACTTCAGAGTTATGTCATGAGTTTTATCTTAATTTGAAATCTTCTGAAGGCTTCTCTAAGAGAGAAAAAAATCTTTTTGAACAGGAAGATGAAAGGACCCCTTCTTTATTGATGACCTCAGGTCAACCCTTATATGCCCCCTCTGTGCCCTCTGAGGGTAAATAAACCTCCAATAAAAAGCTAATAGTTAATGTGACAGATGATGATAGGCTTAGCTCATTTGGATAAACATGATCGGTTCCTGTTCTTTTGGTAAGTACTCTTTTAATATATTGTGATGCTTATATGCTGTGCCTCAAATCAGCTACTTCTATCCATCAATTCATCCATTAATTTCCATTTATCTGAAGTCGGGTTGCAGTGGCAGCAGGCTAAGAGGGATCTTCCAGATGTCTTTCTCCCCAGCAACCCTTTAAAGTTCCTCCTGGGGGATCTGGAAGTGTTCCCGGGCCAGATGAGATACATAATCTTTCCAGCAGGTTCTGGTCTACCCCAGGGTCTCCTCCCAGTTGGGTGTGCCTGGAAAACCTTCAAATGGAGACATCCAGGAGGCATCCTGGCCGAACCACCTTGACTTGGTTTTAGGATGACTTGAAGGTGCTGACTCTCAAATAAACTTCTTCGGTACTCATATTTGATATTTGAGTGCATAAGTGTGTGTGCACTATCTGGCTGCAGGAAGTATTGTACTAGTACCTGGATGGTACTCAGTGTTTGTCATCTTGGCTCTGTCAAGGAAAAGGAGGAACCACCAAACAATTATTAGTCACTAGAAGATGTTTGATTTTGATATAGGCTTGATGATCAGAGGCCCAGTTTCATCTACATGGTCTATGGTTTAAACACTGGTGAAGGTCTGAGTTTTTATTCTCTAAAATTTGCACTAAACTATTATAAACCTTATAGAAGTACTGTATTGTCTTTAATAAAGGATAACTATGATTAGCAAATACCCATTTTATCAGGACAGGGAACACTTTGATATTTGATATTTGTCCTGTTGGGAAAGTTTCCCTGAGATAACATCAATCCTCCAGCTTTATCTCCTGAAAATTACTTTCCCATACAACTACAATCTCAATTACATTTCAAGGGCTTTACATCCATATTTAGTGGCAAAATAACTTCAGTTCAGTGTTATTTATATAGCTCCAGTTCACAACAACAGTCATCTCAAGGTACTTTATATTGTAAGGTTCAGACCCTACAATATTAGAGTGAAAACCCCAATAATCAGATGACCCCCTATGAGCAGAACATGGCGACAATGGGGAGGAAAAACTTCCTTTTACCAGGAAGAGGCCTTCAACAGAACCAGGCTTAGCGAGGAGCAGCCATCTGCCTCAAGTATAACTTTTTTTTGGTATAACACCTTTTTAAAACACACAATTACAAAGTGCTTCACAGTTTGAATGAAAACACACATTAAACAGGTGCACAATTCTCAACACACAAACACACAGGGAAACACTAACCAATAAAAATGAGTTTACAGCAGTGGTTTAAAACAAACCATAGATTCAGCTGACCTGATGGGCTGAGGAAGGCTTTTCCAAAATTTAGGAGCTACAACCTCAAAGCATGGTCGCTTCTGGATTTAAAATAAGAGAGTGGAACATTTAAATGACTCTGATCCGATGGCCGGAGAGAGTGACTGCCGGAATAAGGTCTCAGCAGGTCTGATATAAAATTCTAAAATAAATTCAGAATTTCACTGGAGGCCAGTGAAAGGAAGCAAGAACAGGGGTGATGTGGGAGCGCTGGCTGGTTTTTGTTAGCAGCTGAGCAGCTGTGTTCTGGACCAATTGAAGACAGGCTAGGGAGGACTGAGAAATGCACATGAAAAGTGAGTTACAATAACAGACAGGAGAAAAAGTGTGTACCTGCAGCTCCACATTATTGGCTGACAGAAAAGGTTTGATTTTTGTGATGTTTCTTAGGCCCCAGTCACACAGCCCTACAGACCGGTCAGTGACCCCCTGATAACCATCAGTCACAAGGGAAAAATGAGTATTCCCTGACCAGCTGCGAGTGGTTGCTGGAGGTTGTTGGCAGTCACTGTGAAATTGATTGCTAAAGTGCCAGTCACGCAGGCCTAGAGACCCCTGGTAACCACCCCTCACTAAGGAAAAATTTCCCGACTGGTTGGTGAGTGCTTGCTGGAGTTTGCTGGCAGTCACCGGGGGAAATTGGTCTCAAAGAGTTATATGGTGCAGCCCTAAAAACTTCCTTGTGATTGCTGTCATGTTTCACCCAAAGACAGAATGACCCAAATGCAGACTTAGACAATGGAAGCAGTTCAAAGATTTATTAAAAAAGTTAAGCAGCGGGTTCAAATTCGGCAGCTTTGTAAAATGAGTGGGCAGGCAGGTAAGCGGTTTCAGGACCTCCAACCAGTCACTGGAACTGCATGAAAGTAGGTGGTGAGAAGGGCACTGGGAACATGACGGTTGCTGGTTAGTTAGCTAAGTGAAAGCTGTGCCTTACCACTGCAACCAACGCGTTTCAAACATTAGCCTAAACTACTACATGAATGTTTAAATCTACTGTGAGCAACATGCCATAAAGATTAGGACCAGTATCTGCAGTATCTCCAGTTTGGTCACTCCAAAAAAACAAGACAGAGATCAATATTATGGTAAATTCAAGGCTTTAAAATCTCACAAACCAAGTATTAATAGTGGCACAAATGTCCAAGTAATTAATTAATTTCCTAGATAATACATTTGTAATTGTTTGTGTATATATCCATATAAATCTTTATTTAGGGACATAAAACCCTGACAATCTTTACTATTGTTGGAATAATTTTGTTTCATAACTTCAATCCAAACCACTTCAGAAGTGCTTTGTCGGATGGTTCAAGAGGATTGGAACTTCACTCTCCCCCTCAGCTTACTTAGACTGTAAAGAGACTTTATACTACAATATTTTCTATAAGCGTGTCCACTTCATATCTTGACCTGATGCAATAAAACGGGAAAGTGCGGTCACCTCTGAGGTCACTTTTGTGGTGGCCACCAAACATTCTCACTAACCACCTGACCACCCTCATTGACAGGCCGAGAACAGACTGAAGTTATGTGGCAGAAAATTAATGGGACACAAACAGCCTGGCCTATTTGTGTCCGCTGCGGGGCCCTGTAGCCCTGCCAAGGTCGTTATCTGATGGACGCTCGGTCACTGTGAACTTGGCGGCGTTTTGAACCAGGGTTCACTCCAATGCCACCGGCTGCACAGGTCAGTGACCGGTCAGCTGACGGGAGGGTGCATGGGAACCAGAGTGGGGACGCAGCAAAACACAAGACAATTCAACACAACCTGACTGTCAAGCATTACACAACTCACACAAGTGCAATAGTGTGCAGCAAATCTTTGGATTAAATAACTTCTTTGTTAGGGTTTAGGAACGTGAACATAAATTCATGGTTTTATGGAATGATGAAAATGTAGGAAACACGTAAAAGTAAAAAATGAAAATTTTGGATCTTAGCCTGGTTTTTGTATACTGTGTCATATATATATATATAGCTCCAGAAAAAAACATAAGAGACCACTGCAAAATTATTAGTTTCTCTGATTTTGCTATTTATGGGTATATGTTTGAGTAAAATTAACATTTTTGTTTTATTCTATAAACTACTGACAACATAACTCCCAAATTCCAAATACAAATATTTTCATTTAGAGCATTTATTTGCAGAAAATGAAAAATGGTCAAAATACCAAAAAAGGTCCAGTGTTTTCAGACCTCAAATAATGCAAAAAAACCAAGTTCATATTCATTTTTAAACAACACATTACTAATGTTTTAACTTAGGAAGTGTTCAGAAATCAATATTTGGTGGAATAACCCTGATTTGCAATCACAGCTTTCATGCGTCTTGGCATGCTCTCCACCAGTCTTTCACATTGCTGTTGGGTGACTTTATGCCATTCCTGGTGCAAGAATTCAAGCAGCTCAGCTTTGTTTGATGGCTTGTGACCATCCATCTTCCTCTTGATCACATTCCAGAGGTTTTCAATGGGGTTCAGGTCTGGAGATTGGGCTGGCCATGACAAGGTCTTGATCTGGTGGTCCTTCATCCACACCTTGATCGACCTAGCTGTGTGGCATGGAGCA
>VUQI01002195.1:2701-16208 GCA_015106735.1 Paratilapia polleni | reverse complement strand
AAAGTGCTTGCAAGGAGAAAAAAAAAAAAAAAAAAAAAAAGAGCATCCCAGAGAGGCTGATTCTTTTAGAGGTAAAGATTAGTAGAGGATTCACCACACAAAGAAAGACGTTAATTTGATCAGATATCGGCCTGATCATGACTCGAGAAGATGGATCTGATACTAGTGACAACGAGCTGATCTACAGCCGATCCATTCAATTCTATACCACACATTAGCAGTACGGCTGAGCGATACGGAACAAAATCCTTTTTCATATCACTCGATATCGATATACAATCAAATCACTATTTCTGTCAAGCTTAAAAGGTTCCTTTTTACTCCTAAGTGAGATGTAAATGGTAAATGGACTGGTACTTATATAGCACTTTTCTACTCAGTTTGAGTACTCAAAGCACTTCATACTACATGTCTCATTCACCCATTCACACACACATTCATACAAGCACTTTTTTCTAAGCCTGAGTGCTTTTTAACTAATATTCACACACTCTTACACTCCGACGAATGCATTGTGGGCAATTTGGGGTTCAGGATCACGACCCAGGGTACTTCGACACAGAGACTGGGGATCGAACCACTGACCGATTAGTAGACGACCCACTCTACCTCCTGAGCCACAGCCGTCCCCAGTAGACGCGACAATATAAGGTTAATTTTGGTTTAAATATTTGTTTTCTGTTAGAAGTTGAATATGATAAACATGATAATTGTAGAACATTATACAAGGTTTAAGGCATTGTAAACCTACATAAGTTTTTATGTTTTTATCTTCTGTGTTAAGCACACAGTTTACGTGTAATGACGTGCTATATAACTAAAACTTTAAATAAATAAGATAGGTACATATAATAAATTAAAATCTTAATTCTGACCAGTCAGAACCTTCACATGTTACAGGAGAACTCAAAGAAAATGGAAAACTAAATTCTTTGTTCAGTTTCAAATAAATTAAGTAGGTATTAATCGAAAATAAAGTCTGAAAAACTATACTGTATTATTTCTTTTGTATAGATTCAAACTGCTTTAAATTGTTGGGAAACAGCCCCTCAAATAAACAAACAAAAAACACTGTGTGTATATACTCAGCACAAATTCAAGAAACTTTCAAATGTAAACGAAGGAGAACATCAACAAAACTGACGTATTCACACAACTGTGGTCTGCCTGTGCTCCAAGGCAATAAATAAATTTTAAAAAAAGAAGAAAAGAAAAAAAGCACACATAGTGTAGCATGTGCAACTCGCCCATAAATCAGATGTGGTAGTGAAGTCTGACACAGCTGTTCAGCTCTACACTCTGTCTACAGCTGGGAAAGTGCCATCTGAGAGAAATGTTTGTGGCCAGGGAGTTGTAACGAGGGTCAGTTACTTTAATCAGCCGCTTAAATCCGATATTTTTGACTGGGCTTACTGGCATCATGTCTTTTACAATAAAGCAGGCTGTTGCACTGTGTCTCTTAATTTTTGTGGAACGGGACAAAGTGTCTGGCACCGTCAAGTCTGTAAAGTGTGCATGCTCTAAAGGATGGCATTGCTTCAGATGGTAAAAACGATTTGTGGTGTTACTGGCCTTTTGACACAATTTGCAGTGCACGCTACTCTGCTCCTTTGTGGGACTTTAAACAGCTAAAATATCTCAACACTACCGAATTATTTGAACTCTTCTTTTCAACAGCTTCCTCATCTTTTGAGCCTTGGCTGTGTCCGTTGGGGTGTCCTGTTCTGTAACGCTGTCGCTCGAGTTTTCATTAACATTTTCTGTTGTCATTTTGTCTTTTATCTCACTCACACTCCTAACGTACTGGTGTGTACAGCTGCAGCAGCCCAAACATTAGCACATGTGCTGCTGCCAGCTGCTCCTCCTACGCTCTGTGCTGTGTGTGTCAACCTAACCTGACGTGGCACTAACTCTATTCCAGCCACATGATTGGTTCAGCACCGCGGTATTCTCATTGTCACTGGCCTTTCATATTGTCTGAGTTCTATCGACCATGTCTCATATTTCTACAGGGGGAACGTTATTTTTTGCGATAATTATCTTTATCGTTTTATCGCCCAGCCCTAATCAGCCCTAAGCACACGGCTGCTAATGGGAGAGCTGACATAGCACGGAGGAAGCTAACAGCAAAGCGACAGCAAACTGGAGGCATTTCACTCTAGCTACAACAGCAGCTTTTATTTGTATTTTTGCAAGTTTTTAATTGAACTGCAACCTGCGGTCAAGTGAGTTGACACGACTCAAAGGCTCCAACGGCAACACTTTCACCATCAAGGAAATGAGATGACATCTAAAATGGGATTACACGAGTAGTCAGCTAGACCAATAAACACTAGTCAGCAACAGAAATAGTAACCTCTTAAACAAATCAATATTTTTAACATACGCCAGTTAACTGTTGGTTCTAAGATGTTATGCAGCCTCTCCCCCGACTAATGCCAGCACCTCTCTCTCTCACTTTGTGATGGGAAGTTAAACCAGCAAGGTGGAAAGTAAGACAGCTAACCACAGCGATTCCACATTACTTTGATCTGTTAATGAATGGTTTTACGTAGGCTGTGTCAGAATAAACTGACTTAAAAAAACTCAACTGGAACACAGCGTAACCACATTCTGCACAGCGTGTGGAAATTAACCTACGAGGAAAAAAAGGCTGCTAGTGCTAGCACTGCTATGTAAGCCACACTCAGCATCATGTGCCCAACATTATGCACGGCACAATGAGCCAGACATTTCAGCAACATTTAAAATAGGATTTGCTTACTGAAGAATGTGACTAATGGTTTAAAATGGTTCTTAGATACACACACCCAAACAATATTTGTATGGACAATGTTTAACCTCGGTTAAATTGGTTACCTCATCAATTAAATTTTAACTGTTGTCTGACTTAGACTAGCTGACTAGTCTGATTCCTTTCTTTTGTTCCATCAGCAAGTAAATTAGTCACTACTGCATAGCCGTGGTTATTCTTGATGGATTTGTCATGTGATCTTCTCCTGCTCCAGTCTCCTCCTAAATGATAAGGGCTGCTACTGTTAAAAAATGCACCGGGTTAAAGGTGGAACAAAGCCTCCGACCATTCCACTTTTCAACCTTTTTCACAGAACAGCAGATTAATAATAAAATCCCCTCGCCTCTAAGGGGCTATGTAAAAGGGACTTGCGATAGCTCAAAAACAGTACCAAGGAGCCTTTAACCTTCATGCCACAGGATTTCAAGTGACACTCCACTGATATAAAAAACCAAAACTACCAACATTTGGCAGCCTTCAGCTCTCAAAACAGTTAATGTAATACTGCTGACTAAATGACCTGGAATCAAGCAGCAAGTTTATATGAAATTTTTCTGCTGTGTTTGCAAGACTGTTAAATTGAGTTAACTGTTTACTTCCATCCATCCATATTCTTGGCTGTTTATCCAATTCAGGGTACACAACTTTCAACAGGATGATTAAACAGCAAAAAATGGAAATCTATGCTGCATTCACACCGACGTGACTAGAACCGATATCGGGTAGCTCTATATCTATAGCCAATATCAAACTGTCACAATTACAGGGTCCATTCCTGCGATTGCTCTGGACTAGCAGTGGATAATCTGAATCAGAAACAACAGGTTGTTGTGGCATTTCTACAGGTTAACTGTCAACCAATCAAAAGCATTTGATACTATCATTTGGTATGTGCACACTGTTTAAGAACATTGTTGCAAACACTCCTGCATCTGAGCAATTGTGACCCTCTACTGCCCCTCAGTACATGTAGTGTCTTTAAAGCACAGTTTCTGCTACAGACATATTCTTTTTGCCAGCTCAAAAACAAAAGCAGTAGGGGAAAAAAAAAAAAAAAAAAAAAAAAAAAAACAAAAAAAAAAAAACAAAAAAAAAACAAAAAAAAAAAAAAAACAGAATGCAATGATTTGCAAATCTCATAAACCCATATTCTATTCAGAATAGAACACAGAAAACATATCAGATGTTTAAACTGAGACATTTTACAATTTCATGAAAAATATTAGCTCATTTTAAATTTTATGCAAGCACAAAACTCAAAAAAGTAAGTGGTACTAAAAAGGAATGTGAAGGAAAGGAACATTTTGCAACTAATTTTGCAACTGGAAACAGGTCAGTAGCAAGATTAAGTATAAAAAGAACATCTTAGAGCGGCAGATTTCCTCAGAAGTACAGATGGGCAGAAGTTTACCAATTTGCAATTTCACATTGATGAACATTATTTTGAAATTGTTCCACAATTTGTAGACAGTTTTTTTGCAAAGACTTTGAATATCTCATCATCTATAATATCATCAAAAGATTCTGAGAATCTGGAGAAATCTCTGTGCGCAAGGGACAAGGCCAAAAATCAATATTGGATACCCGTGATCTTCGAGCCCTCAGGTGGCGCTATGTGATTCTGGTATGGAAATCACTGCATGGGCTCAGGAACAGTTCCAGAAATGATTGTCTGTGAACACAGGTCACTGTGAAATCCACAAATACAGGTTAATGCTCATCATGCAAAGAAGAAGAAAACTGTTCTGTGATCAGACAAATCAAAATTGGAAATTATTTTTTGGAAAAAAAGGATGCCGCATCCTCCGGATTAAAGAGGAGATGGAGCACCCGGTTTGTTATCAGCGCTCAGTTCAAAAGCCTGCATCTCTGATCATATGGGGGTTCATTAGTGCTTATGGAGTTTGCAGCTTGCACATCTTGAATGGCATCATCAATGCTGAAAAGTATAAACAGGTTTTAGAGCAACATATGCTCCCATCCATACAACATCTTTTTCAGGGAAGACCTTTCATATTTCAGCAAGACAATGCTAAAATCTTGTACTGCATCTATTACAACAGCATGGCTACATAGTCGAAGAGTCCGAGTGCTGAACTGGCCTGCCTGCAGTCCAGACCTTTCACCAACTGAAAACATCTGGAGCATCATGAAAACAAAAATACAACAAAGACCCAGGACTGTTGAGCAGCTAGAATCCTATATCAGACAAGAATGGGACAATATTCCTCTCCCAAAAGTCCAGCAGCTGGTCTCCTCAGTTCCCAGACATTCATGGACTATTGTTAAAAGAAGAGGGGATGATACACAGTGAGAAACATGGACTGGTCCCAACTATTTTGAGACGTGTTGCTACCATCCAATTGAAAATTACCTCATTTTTTCTTAAAATTGTACATTTTCTCAGTTTAAACAATGGCTTTTGTATAGTAACAGCAAGAAAGACAGAATACAGAAAACTTAAGCTTGGCTTTTAAGTTTTGAACTATATTTCTGATCATACAACTCTCTCGTAGATTAACTACAGGGAGACACTGTGTCTAACTTGGTCTGTGTTCACTCTATGCAGATTAAACCTGAAAAGTGGATACAGATAAAAAGTCACCTTCTCTTTGTTTTGGTTATTTGGTGGGTCTCTGCAATAGGTACATTTGAGACTGGAAACACATAGCAGGCACATTTTTTATCTTGTCAAATGTATAATTGTCAGCCTTCCACAGACATAGTAGAGCACTTCAACATGGAAGAACCATCTGTCTTCCAGTTCTTTGTCATTGATGTGGATATAATAGATATGTCAGTGACATTTGACAGTGACACGTGCCACTGTGTCTCTTTCTTATTGTTGAATCATGAACTCTGACCTTAACTGAGTCAAGTGAGGCCTGCAGTTCTTTAGATGTTGATCTGGGTTCTTTTGTGACCTCCTGGGAAGGTTCACCACTGTTCCAAGTTTTCTCCATTTGTGGATAATGGCTCTCACCGTGGTTCACTGGAGTCCCAAAGCCTTAGAAATGGCTTTGTAACCTCACAATGAATGTGAGACCAAAAACCCAGAGCTACAGTCATATGCTGGCATACACACACACACACACAAGAAGGAATGTGTGACACACTAACAACAGGGGACAAAAAACTGTTTTTAGAAATGTTTCACTAATGTGTTTTGTTCAATAAAGTGTCATTTACCAACAAAATCTCTGCATTCATTTTGAGGTTGTGAAGAGAACAAGCTATGACAAAGCAGCAGTGAAATTAAGTAGGAACAGACAAACTACACAAAGTAAAAACATTTAATTTACTTAAGTATTGATATAAGTACTACAAAAACAAATGCTGATTAAAATGTAAACAAAGCATGCATGTTAATCAGTTAATTTGCTAGGTAAATAGAAGCACAATGGCCCTCATTTACTAATATGTCCGTGGAAACATTCTTACCCTACGCAAAAAACAAGTACGTAAGCAAAATTACCATCAGTTTTATAAAACGTGTGCACCAACCTATTTTGTTCTACCCACCATGTGTATGTTAGTAAATCAAATCATTCTGAACAGGCTTGTGCAATCTGTATACAATCTACACCCCCATTTCTCTATATAAGGAACTGTCCAAAGAGGAAGCCAGAAAAGTTGCACCTTTCCAAAGTGTTTCCACTGGAGTGACAACAGTTTAGCAAACAAACAACAAAAAAAAAATGTTTGGACATCACAGCTGATAGAAAAAAAGACTAATAGACTACAAGAAAAAGAAGAAAACAGGTGGGGGACAAGGATCACGTGATCTGTCAACCCAAGATGAGAAACTCACTGCAATGGAAAAATTTTTTTAAAATTTCTCCAGCATTGTGGGATAGTGCAGAGAAATTAGACTGTAAGTGATAGTGATATCCAGCAGTATTTAAGTCTTTTTTTATGAAACTGAGATAATTTGAGAAAAGATAAGATGAAATAAGGAATACAAGAATATGTTTAAATTGAAAGGTTAATGTCTACACCTTTTCATTTAGTATTTTGTTTTCAATTTATTTATTTTTAAAATTTTGCTTATTTAATTGTAATTCTGAGCATTTTGTGGCTTATGGTGTTTTGGAAAACTAACTAATGACCAAAAGGTAATAATAATTACTATTATATGCATCACTGTAAAAGAGGTCCATTGTGACTGTTTGTATATACCTTAATATAGATATTTTCCTATAGGGACTTGAGCCTATGACCAATGACACAAAGAAAGACACAAGAGGATTTTTTTTTTTTTTAAAACTTTAAGTTTTACTAGGAAGTGAGATTGTGCACATTGTGGAGCTCCTGCAGATCTTTTACTAATCTCATTCGACAATGACACTTAACATGGCACAGAGTGTTCTAAATATAGTTTAAAATATCTAAGGTGTAGTGTTTGATCTGTTAATTTCACGTATATGGCATCAAATCTTTGAAAATTCAAGTACGAGGCTCAGTCAACTGATAGGCCCCAAACGACTCTGGTGAAAAGTTCAGAGAAATCTGGACAAACTCTGCCTACAGAGGAAACAAGCATGGACATAAAAGGTAAAAGCTGATATTCTTTCCTCTTTAAGAAAAGACATTTCCTCTGTGATAACACAGGAACTAAAACAAGAGGATGACTTTGAATCACTGAAGAAGGAAGTACAAGAAATAAAAAACTAAATTACCAGCAATTCAACCACTATCTGCACCAAGCTCGACCAGGTAAAAAGTGATGTAAAAAATGTGGAAGAAGGATTATTAACCTGGCCGGAGGAAATGGTGCTTGCACAATCCACTAAAACTGAAAAAGCAAGTAGAAGTGCTAAAACTGCGAGGACATGGATGTCCTAATATGGAGAGGGAATATACAAATCACAGGTGCACCTGAGCAACAAACTGCCCTGCAGCTTTTTCTAAATTGTTGAAGGAAGTTTTCCAGCTGGAGAAAGATGTCATTGTTGAGTGCTCACACCACAGCCTGACACAGAAGACTCAGGGATAAACCTCGGGTTATTATCGCTAGATTACACAACGAGGGAGATGCTGTGGATATCCTGAGGAGAGCTAGAGATCGAGGTGGTCAGCTCACCTTCAGAGGCAATCCAATCTCAATATTCTCAGATTACACAGCCAGCATCACTAAGGCCAGAACAGCATTTACAGATGTCAGAAAAATGCTCAAAGGGAGACAGAGGGTCCATTATGGTATTTTCTATCCAGTGAGATTCCTAGATGCAGATAAAGCCCTGTACTATGTGAGAAAAGGGATCATTCAGCCACTGAAACCAAGGACTGATCAAATGTATTCTTACGCGAGTCCTAGCATATCATTATAACCACCAAAAAATGCCATGTTTAACTGAATTTTTTTCCCCCTTTCAATCACTCTTTTTTCTGGTTACAACTCACCCCCCGCTGGCCTGTTGCTCCCTTGCACCCAAGCCTTCCTTACATCGGCATCCTGAGCCGGTAACAGGTTCCTCTCTGTCACCTCCACACCTAACGTCGGATAACTGAGGCAATCTTCCATGAGAAGGATGTTCCCCTGCCACCTGCCCCTCGATGTATTGACATGTTGATGCAGCTCACTGGGGCTCCAAGTCCAGCTCAAGGGGTGCAGCTTCAACGCAAGCTGTGGGAGAGTGGACATCGGCAACCCCCAAAACAGCTGATACTGGACAACAGGCTGATACTACCAGCACTTCATCACAATTTACTCCATAGAGTCCAATTCTTCCCCATCCACCTCCAATGATGCTAACAATTGGAGATTCAATAATAAGGATTATCCATGCAAAGTCATCAAGAACCCACTGTTATATATACACATATACAGTACACAGATACAAATAAAATTTCTGTTATTAACAGACCATTTGCTTGCCTGCCTCGACCAAATTCTAGACCAAATGGTTCCGTTTTAAATAATCTTGTAACGATCAATACACAGCCTCCTGAGAAAGCTCATACCTTCACTACAACCATCCATACTGAAATTACTTCTCTGCGTGCTTTCACATACAGACAAGTTACTGGATTATTACATATAAATGTTAGAAGCTGCTTACCAAAACTGGATTATCTGCACATAATGGTGCATGAATGCTGCCCAGACATTTTTATCCTTACTGAAACCTGGCTAAGCAAAAATGTCTCAGATTTGGACATAACATGCTGAAAAACTAGTTCATGCATTTATTACTTCTAGGCTGGACTAAACACACAGCCATGAGGGATGACGCAACAAAGAAGAGAAGCACACTGAGGACTTAAATACACAAGGTAAGGAGGGGAGTGGAAACAGGAGGGTAACGAGACACAGCTGAACTAACTCAGGATAACGAGGCAAAGGAAGCAAAACTGAATACAAGACACAGCGAACAACAGTTGTCAAAATAAAACAGGAAATAATACAATAGAACTGGAGGATTGACACAAGACGGTGGGTTCACTGAGAGGGAACTAAGCTCAAATATAACCAAGAACCTGAGAATATGTGCACTAAGGAAAAATACAAGGAAGTATTAACAAAGGTAAATGCAAGGCACAGAGAAAAAAAGTTACCAAAAATAAAACAGGAAGTAAGACACAACAGAGAGAAGCCATAACTTGACACAGGGAGGACAGAGGCAGGAGAACACAGAGATAAAGACGAGACAGAAGGAGGAATATAATGGAAACACAAAGGAAACTAACTAAAGGATAACTTCAACTACAAGAGCAACTAGAACTGACAGAAGACTTAACTAACAGGACAGACCAAAGAATAACCCATCAGAAAATAACAAGGTTTCTAAACTCTAAGGTACAAGGAACTAACTATATACAAGGGACCCTCGGGAGGCGAAGAATATAAACCGTAATAATAAACAATTCTCAAAACCAAAAAGAATATTAAATACACAAAACTCAAAACCATGACAGAGCCACCCCCCCTTAAGGGATGGATTCCAGACGTCCCAAAAGCACAAAAACAAAAAACAGAACAAAACAAAACAGAACAAAAAAAAGAAATGGCACGTAGCACGAGAGTCAAAAAAACAAAGAAACAGTTCCAGGGGTGGGCCATGGGGCTAGGCAGAGAAGATGAAACAGTTCAGGGGGCCGCCCAGACCACGAGGCAAAACTCAGGGGCTGAGGCCGGTGCCGTCCTCGAGACGGAGCAACCCTGGGGGCTGGCCGCGTGGCCAGCGGTGAAGACGCCACCCTCGGGTGGCTGGCGATGATGAAGCAGATGGGGCCACTCTGGAGGCTGAGCCCCTCCTGAGGTCCAGCAGGCGGGTGCTGACGATCAAGGGGGCAGAACCCCTCCGGCTCGGTCAGCTCTGGCGTGGGAGGTTCAGGGAACGGAGGCTCCGGAGGATCAGGGTTGGGCTGTGCAGGGGACCCTGGCTGAGGCTGCGCAGGCCCTATTTCTGGCTGTGGCTGGGCCTGTGCAAGCCCCACTGGAGGAGTCTCTTGAGGCTGCTCGGCAGGAAACTCTGGGGAGCCGTCTCCCGACGACTGGGGCTGCTACAGCTCCAACTCAGGAAACACTGGGACCTCCAGGCAAACAGTCTCTGGCTGAGCTGGCCCAGAAAACCCAGGCAGTTCGGGGAAACAAAACACAGTCTCTGGGGGCTCAGGGAGCTCAGGCAAAACAGTCTCTCTGGGCTCAGAGAGCTCAGGCAAAACAGTCTCTGGGGGCTCAGGGAGCTTTGGCAAAAAAGTCTCTGGAATATCCAGCACAGAGTACTCAGGGGGCTGTGGAGCAGCCAGCACAGAATACTCAGGGGGCTCTGACAGAACTGCCCTCTGAAGGGTCCTGGGACCAGGGACTGGCTTGAGCCCGGCCTCGCCGGGAAGCAGGCAGGGAACCAGCCTTGTCGGTGTGGCCCAGATGTCGACCGACCCAGGTGGAAGCTGTGACACGGGCCTGGCGTTGGTCGTTGGTCAAACTGAAAACATTTACAATCCCAATGAAGCTTTTAATCTTTTCTACACAATTTTTAATAATACACTTGACAAACATGCACCCTACAAACATTTTAGAATAAAATAGCTTTTTAACCCCTGGTTTTCCTCAACCATTTCCAGAGCTTTTATTGCTAGAGACAGCCTGGAAGTTAGCAAAAACCGTCAATCGTTCATGTAATTGTCAAAATTTTAGACAAGTACGAAATTATTGTATTAGACTCATTAGAAAAACCAAATCTGATTTCTGTTTGTCTTCTCTTGCAAACATCTCTGGAAATGCATCTGAGTGTTGGGAAGCCTTCAAAACTGTGAAAAGTAATCCACCTGCAACACTTCCTTCAAAAATCAGTTTTGAAAATCAACACATAACTAGTAAGTCAGATATCTGCGCAGCTTTCAATCATCACTTCATTTCGACTGGGACTTTTTTTTTTTTGTTTTAAAAACACTTCTTGTCTAATCAAAATAGCATCCCTAATTCTAGATATTCTCTATCAAATACTCAAAACTGTAAAAACAAATTCTCTTTTACTTTGATAAGCTGTAGGGAGGTGTATAGTAAGCTGGCCACCTTAAACCCAAAGAAATCTAAGGGTGAGGACAGTTTAGACCCATCACTCCGTCTCAGTGCTGAACTGATCGCTGCACCTATAACTCATATTCTTAATTTATCACTTGCTACAGGCAAAATTCCAAAAATCTGGAAGGCTGCACAAGTGCTCCCACTCCATAAACGTGGTGACCCAAGTGATTTAAATAATTACCACCCTATTTCAAAACTATCTTGCCTAGCAAAAGTCATAGAGTCCTTAATAAATGCTCAGTTGAAAGTGTATCTGGAATCAAATAACATTTTACAGTGAGAGCTTTCAGGTTTTAGATCATACTGTATCACAGCACAACAACAGCTGCAGTATGTGCACTCATATTATTGAAACCCTAGATAATCATCAGTATTGCCCTGCATTTTTCATAGATCTATCAAAAGCATTTGATTCAGTAGATCATGCCATTTTATTAGAAAAAAGATTTCTCAGTTGGCTTGGATGAACAGTCCCTCAAATGGTTTCATGATTATCTTTCTGATAGAACTCAGACAGTACTCTCCAAAGATTTCAGGTCTTGTCCACTTGCCATTTCTACAAGTGTTCCACAGGGACCTATTCTTGGACCTCTTTTATTCATGCTGTATACAAACAATATTATCTCTGCCACCCAAAACTGTAACGTACATTTTATACAGATGACACCATTTTATATGTCACTGACTCTTCCCTTGACCTGGCCATTGCAAATCTACAGTCTGATTTTGATACATTTCAAAATTCTCTGTTCAGACATAAACTTGTTTTAATCTCTGATAAAACTAATTGCAAGATATTTACACGGTCACCTAAAAGTATCCAGCCTACAGTCCATATTCAAACCCTTCATGGTCATAAAATTGAAACTGTTGTTATAAATACTTAGGACTCTGGCTGGATGCTAGACTCACTTTTAAAAACCACGTGGAACACCTGTCGAGAAAATTAAAGATAAAGATTGAATTTTTATATAGAAGGTCGTATGATCATTGTACAATCCTCTGTTTTGTCTGTGCTTGTGGTGATATTGTTTATATGCATGCTTCTACATCCACCTTGAAATCTCTTGATTCTGTGTATCACAGTGCATTACAATTTATCACAGGTGATTATTTTCTTACTCACCATTGTATCTTATATGAAAAGGTGGGATGGTCCTCCCTAGCAAATCGAAGCGAGCAGCATCGTGTGATGTTTATTTACAAGGCTCTACTGCAAAGATTGCCTGCTTACCTTTTACCTCTTGTTCACGCTGAACTTGGAAAAAATGGATTTAAATACTTTGCTGCCTATAAATGGAACGAGCTACAAAAAACTATGAAGCTGCATTCTCTGATTTCGCTGGAACATTTTAAAAGGTTGTATTTTTCTGTCTGCAACTATTCTTGCACATTTTTCTTAATTTGTGATCATGTATATGTGTCTTTTTATTATGCGGCTGTCTGTCTTGATTTTTGAATATGGTTTTCGTACACTGGTCTCTCTTGAAAAAGAGATCTTGATCTCAATGAGACTACCTGTTTAAATAAAAGATTTAATAATAATAATAATAATAATAATAATAGATTATTTCCACAACACCTATTTTATTGTTGAGCCTTACTCACAGTGTCATACATCTCTTCTTTTAGGCCTTCTGGAGCTTATATATGTGTGTTAGCTGACTGAGTTCGGTTGGTATATCCAAGCAAAGGCAACTTCTGGTTTACTTAGAAAGCTGCCTGTTCTGACTCGCAGCAAGGGACTCTGTCAAAAGGACTGGTTAGTTTTTTGTTGGTTTTTATAAATGTTCCTCAGTGTTCTATTGTTCAACAGGGATTCTGCTTTGAAACCTTAAGCAAAAGAAAATTAACATTTTCTTCATTTTTCTTATTTATTGTTATGATTATTGTACAGATGCATAATTACATTTTTATTGCCCCTCTTTTAAGTTTTGAATTTTTGATATTTATTTTTTCTGTCTTTTTTGTTTTTAGCCCACTTGTCTATTGCCATTGTTCACAGATAGCTTTTCCCTACTTTTGCAAATGCTATTCAAACTCCTTCAGCAACGTTCTGTCACACATTTGGAACAGATTATACAGCACCTCCAACTTTCTCCTGTATATCTGTATGCATATTTCTATGGCTGATTACTAGATATGGGATCACCTAAAATTATAAGATATAATGTTAAAGG